>JAQMYG010000011.1:3814949-3829178 GCA_030014215.1 Clariallabes teugelsi
TTTTTTTTTTCATGAAAAGATTCTTCACTACTGTGTTTAGGGTGAGGCAGTTTCCTTTTCTTAAACACAACTTCACCAGCCCTGAACAACACCCTTTTACAAATATAAAATCTACTAGGTAGAATAGAAAATTGAGTAATTTCTAGTAAGATCCGTACTAATTATAGTTTTATATTACTATCACTAATAAGGCAGCGAGAGTTTGATGCCTGCCTCGGGTCAATGTGTGTGTGGAGTTTGCATGTTCTCCCCGCTTTCCTTCTATAGTCCAAAGACATGCAGATTAGGCTAACAGGCATTATGTCTGTGCTCTGCAATGGATTGGCATCCTGTCTAGGGTGTACCACACCTTATGCCCAGAGTATACTGGGAGAGGCCCCAGGTGACCACAAGCCTGTAACAGGACATGCTGCAAAGAAGATTAATAATTATCACTAATAACCCTAACACTACAAATCACATATGTCTGTTGAATGGAACAACAGGTTGACTAACATCCATCCATCCATCTTCAACCGCTTATCCAATATAATAAAACTGTGAAGTTGGAGTGTCTTTACATTGAAGAAAATTTTGAAAATATAATTTTAGGGGACGTAACATGAGTTTAACTATTGGATGGTATTACATTAAAAAATTAGAAAGTTAAACAACTAGTGCACATCTACACACTAGTGCACATCTCTTCTGTGAAAAGGTACTGTGCAAATTACGCCAAAGTCCACTAAATAGTTATGAATAGTTAAGGAGCAGTGGCGGATAGCAGATTTGACCCTCCTTTTGTTATGTTTAGAAACTGAAAAAATAAAGTGAAATAACTAGTGCATATCTATATTTCCTAATAAAGGCTCTGTTAAAGTTTCAACAGCTTTTACAAACTTTCAGAATATGATGTGTATGTGTTCATATCTGTAATATCAACAGTTTTACAAATAAAACAAAACATTTGGCATATTGCATGAATATACAATCATTACTGCAAGTCCTTGACAAATAATTCCTATAAATAATTCAGTTTTCTTCTTCTTCATCTGGAGTGTGAGTTGATGTTTGAACCTTATCTGCAGCTGGATCAAAATTGGGACAATATCTACTGATGAACCTGGGTCTGCAGCTGGGACTTTAGATGTAAGAGCTGGAAGTGGAACTGTGCCGGCCACAGGAACACTATGTGCAGGGGTTGGTGTAGTCATGTTCATGAACTCTTATAAAGCAGTTGTGAGTGTGATGGTGCCACCAGTCTGCTGATGCACCGGTGCAGGTTGCAACACATGGGGCATATTCAGAACCATAGGTACTTTTAGACCCTTGCTAATTCTGTACTGTTTCAGTTCACTTTCGCATTGAGATGGAAGTGCTTTTATAGCAAAGCATCAGACAGACCTAAAGAGTTTCAGAGAGGAACTTTATTTGCACTTAGCATCTGAGGGTGTTGCTTATTGATTTACATGGTTGTAATTATTGGGTGTTATCAGTGTAAATAAAAATATATATAAACCCTGATCTAGCAAACTAACATACTATTATAACATGCACATTTCATGTACTGTACAAGTCTACATCTCATCTACACCTCTGGGTCTACGCTGTCCTCAAGAGGGCGCCAAAGATCATGGGTGGTGTTTGAGCCTTTCTCTGGTGAGGCTGTGAAGTTGTCTGAATTAGGTTTGAACATGTTAAAGATGATCATACTTACACGCTCACAGTATAATTAAAAGCCGAGGTGGAGTGAGTTGTTGCGAGGGTGTGGTTAGCCTTTCTCAGTTATAAGCAGGGGGTTTTTCAAGGAAAAACAGGTGGGAACCCGCTGTTCTACACCATCATCAAGGTTCAGACCCTGGAGCAGGCAAGGCAGAGTCAGCATAGTGCCTGCGTGTGTATACTCAGTCTTCTTTTTGAGTATGGTCTGTCTCTGTATTTTAGTTCGTGATCGAAACAGGTGTACTTGCTCATTGGGGAACTCCTGAGAGGACAAGTATTCAGTGAAACTGTGCCTACAGTACAGCCTGATGTAAAACCCTTACATGACAAAATGCCTTTATATAAAAAATATAGCTTTAAATAACTAACTAATAGCACAAAAGAGCAAATGCTAAACATTTTACCAGCCTAGTCATTTATACCTGGCATACACATTCGCCTTTAAGCCTCTCCATCGCCAATCTGATGCCTCTGCAGATTCAAAGTGGACCTAGCTGTACTCTTTCAACCCATCTCATAACGTGCAACCTTCTGGAGAGACACTGCACGTCATCACATACACAATTTTTACCAAGCAGAGATACAGGACTTCAGTCGTTGTCAGTCTTTTGGTCTCAAAATGGTCACAGACAGATGCTCTTCCTGATGCACCCCTCCCATTTCATCCAGGCTTGAAACATAGGCTTGTACACAATAAAATATCAATGACACATGTAGCCTTAATAATGGCGTCTGCCAAATGCCGTAAATGTAAAGAAGGCTATAAATGTGTATTAAATGCAAAATCAGTGTTCTGTATGGTTTGCATAACTGTTGCTCGCTTCTGAAAGATGATGCAAGTGTAGCCAAGTGAGAAGCAGGTCTTCCTGTACCGGCTCAATTGAGTGAATATGCTGTTTAAAAAATTGTTAACAGTGGAGATAAGCATCAAACATACAATTTTAAACAGTTTTTAAACATAAGTATAAAGAACACAAAGTGTTCAAGTAAAAACAAAACTCTTGATTGCACAGAATAACAGAACGCAGTTATAAGAGTAAAAACTCCCTTCATTTCTCTATACAATCCCCTGCTACACTAATGCACTTATCCCAGAGTTTCACCAGTGCTTGGATACCATTAAAGTAAAAAGGTTTAATCTAATGATTTACTGCGGCTAAAAGTCTCATCATTGTACTGCGCTTGAAGTCTTCTGTAAGCGTCAGTCTGGTTATACACCTTCATTCAACAGAAATGTATCACCAGGACTTGAACACCCCTGGTAGCTTTCACTCACTATCGAAATACATTCAGAAAATAGTCTAGCGTCTGCATTCATAATACAATTGGCTGTTTAAATTCAATAAATAAATTAATAAACTGTACACTGCCCAGCCCAACAACAACAACAAAAATGTTCACACACACTAATATTTCATTGAACCGCCCTTAGCTTGTATTACAGCATGCATTCCCAGTGGCATTGTTTCAACAACCTTATGCAACATCAAGATTTATTTCCTTCCACAGACGCATTCATTTCTCTCCAAGTGCTGTTTATCTGAAGGATTTGGCTGCAAAAATGTACTTATAAAGTACAGAGGCAGGTGATCGGACGAGACTATTTCTTCATCATCCACTGTGACCATAGACTGTATATATATAAAAAAAAAACTGGACAAACCCTCCGTGATGTCACAGATCGGTTTTATGGTCAGGTCGCCGCCATCTTGGCAGGAACTGATTCCACCTAAACACCTTGGTTAATCCATAAATGGGCAAATGTGCCGAACATTTTGGAAAACACCTACTTAACGATCACCCACAGGCTTAGCTAAAATGCTATGGTAGCCAAAGTTAACTTGTACGTTGAGGGATTTGATTGAAATTCATCATCCATACTCTACACGTCATCCTGTGGCAACTCCTACATTTATTGTGATAAGGTAAACTACAATGATCCTAGTTACCTGGTTAGCTTAAGCTATGAATAGCGAGCAGCTAACGGTTTGAAACCTGCAATGTTTTAGCCGTCACTCAAACTGGCTATGTCCCTAATTACGCGTAACTTTATGGCCTAATATAATTTTAACTGATAAGCTTGATAAAAATTCATCATTCACGATTCAGTACAGTTGCCTTGAGAAGGAACTCTAGGTGTGGAGGCTGTTAACATGTTTATTACGGTTGTAAAGTTGGGCAGTTTAACATTGGGGGGCGGGTCTATAGGGATTGACAAACTTTTGGAGTCAGCCAGACATTCGACATTCAAAAACCAGCATGTTTTGGGACTTTGATTTTGTCTTCATTTCTCAGAACTAGACATTGTCCCTTGAGTGGAGTTCTCCTCACTCACTCATCGTCTGCTTTATCCTGTATACAGGATAAAACTCACTCATCCATGTCTTTATGGACCTTGCTTTGTGCACTGGCATGCAGTCATGTTGGAACATGTGTGGGGTTGTTTTTCAGGAGTTGGGCTCATCTCCGTACTTCCAGTGAAAGGACCTCTTAACGCTTCAGTCTACCGAGACATTTGGACAGTTTCACGCTCCCAACTTTGTGGGAACAGTTTGGGGACGGCCATTTCCTGTTCCAACATGACTGCGCACCAGTGCACAAAGCAAGGTCCATAAAGACATGGATGAGCGAGTTTGGTGTGGAAGAACTTGGCTGGCCTGCACAGAGTCCTGACCTCAACCCGATAGATCACCTTTGGGATGAATTAGAGAGGAGACTGTGAGACAGGCCTTCTCGTCCAACATCAGTGTCTGACCTCACAAATGTGCTTCTGGAAGAACGGTCAAAAATTCCCATAAACACATTCCTAAACCTTGTGGAAAGCCTTCCTGAAAAGAGCTGAAGCTGTTGTAGCTGGAAAGGGGGCGGGCCGACATCATATTAAACCCTATGGATTAAGAACTGAATGTACCTCAAGTTCATATGCATGTGAAGGCAGGAAAGCAAATATTTCTGGCAATATAGTGCAGAGCGTGCTTGAAACACACTCAACGTGATAAATGTGCACTAAAATGACCACGCCGAAGACGTAAAAAGACAGTGGTTTCTTTATTTGCAAATTAATCACAAAAATATTGGCTACCAACAATAAAAAATATTAACAATGATAGGTTTGATTGTACAGTCCAGATGATTATTTTACCTTACAATTTATTTCATTTACATCACTATCTACTGATATCCTACATTATAATACAGAAAGCACAAGATTGGCAGTGTGAAGTTCATGGGAACCACTTCGTATGTGTGTGTGTGTGTGTGTGTGTGTGTATGGTGACTCAAGTATGGAACCCAAAAAGAGGAAAAATGTCTTTAGTCTCTGTCCTCTCATTCGTTCTTTTTAAACATACACACACGCACAAAAAAAAAAAGAAAACACCCACATGATTTTGTGCTTGGTGCAAAATGTCAGACTTTCTCAGGAAAATATATTATTGCATTATTATTACAGTTAGAAATACTAAATCAGGACAGAAAAACAAAATCAGTATCGTCAACATCATGATGGAGATCTGAGCAGCATGATAGTGTGTGTGTGTGTGTGTGTGTGTGTGTCAGTATTACAGACAGTGTGCGCTTCAATCAGATCCCTCGAACGAGCGTTTCACTTAAAGAACACAAATCATGAGCGAATACTTTAACTGTTTATTAATACAGAACCTTCACGATCGAGCATACATTTAACCGAATGCATGTAACCGTTTCCGAAAGTCCTTGGCCAAACAACTGAAAAGTGTTTAAAAAGAAAAAAAAAAATTTGTGCTTATTAGGCATCATTCTCGCAGAAATGTTTTCATACATTTTAGGTTGTAATACGTGGGGGAAAAAAACAAAAACAAAAAAAATAACTCAATACTGTCATGTCAAATTTGAAGTATTTGCAAATTATAAGCTTGACCTTTGAACTTTTTTTTTTTTAATGATCTTCGACTCTCCTCCAACATCACATTAGAGTTTTTTTTTTTTTTAAGAGTTAGAAAGAAACCCACAAGATAAAGACGGTGGAGTGATCAGGCTTCCTGGTCTTCAATTTATTAATCATTTGAGTTATTAATTTAAATCTAAGCAGGTTAGATTAGTGTCTTGGCTATTAGCTGTAGCATGGTGGCGTAGCGGTGAGCACTGTGGCCCCGTGCCTCCAGGGTCGATTCCCACTTTTGGTCTGTGTGAATGGAGGTTGCATGTTCTCTTCCTGTGTTTGGTGGGTTCACTCCTGGTTCTCCGCTTTCCTCCCACAATCCGGAGACATACATATTAGATTAATTGGTGTTCCCAAATCCCAAAAAGTAGTCTCTAGTCTCGATGAATGATTTCAGAAATTCAAAACTCTCTCCCACTCATTCCCTATATCGCTTATCCTCTACAGGGTTGCTGGAGGCCTGGAGCCTATCCCAGGGGTCTCGGGCCACCAGGCAGGGATACAACCTGCCTAACCGTTTAAGATGCATGTCTTTCGACTGTGGGAGGAAACCAGAGTACCCAGAGGAAACCCCAAGCATTTGGAGGACATGCACACAGGCCCGAAAGGCGAGAATTGAACCCTCGACTTTGGAGGTGTGAGCCCACACTACTACACAGTGCCACCGCGTAGTTAAACACGCGTCCAAAACCTACTCCTTGGTATAACCAGAAGGTTGTGGCCATCTGTCCATCACACCCACATGTGGTTCCTCTGCAAACCGTTGCAACAAATTTTAAATAGTCCACTTGTCTAGAATGCTGTAGCTTCACAATTTCCGTGAGTGCAACCAAACCTATTGAATAATGTCCCCATGCACAAACACTTAACTAGCTTATTCTTATGTTAGCTTCTGTCGGTTTTTTTTTTTTAGTTTTGTCAGTTAGGGTCTACTCACTCACACTGAGTAAGCGCTTTATTCCGGTCAGGGATGAACTGGGTCCGGGGTCTATCCTGGGAATGCTGGGATACAAGATAAAACTCCTGGAGCTGAGAGATGGCAACACCACCTCCTGTCCTGGTAGATTCCTAGACCCAACCACAATATTGCACCGTGGGTTAGCTAACGAATGAGACCATATGGAAGACGTGACGGTGTAATCGTTCAGTAATGTCCTTGAGACTAGAATGGGTTGAAAATACATCACTTATACCACGAGCACCAAATAAAAAAAGGGGAACGTAAAAGGAAAAAAAAAAAAAAAAAAAGGTTTTGTCTATTATTTGAATTGCAGCTGGGTAGAAGTGCTCACTTCATTATGAGAAACAAGACCTGGAGGTTTCCCACTGTGTATTCAAAAGCCTATGGTGTCTGTGCTTACATTCAGGCGTGTATTAAAGTTCATTAAAAAAAAAAAATTCAAAAACAGTCCTTATGTGCCAAAGGAAGCGATACGCTATACATTCTCTGATACGTCTCGACTTGAGTTATTCGCACACTGGCATATCACGTGACTTAAAAAAACTAAACAAAGGGGTAAAAAATTTTTTTTCCATTAATATGGAATAAAAAAAATAAAAATAAAAAAAAAACCTTACTGTTAACATTCCAGTAATACTCTTACTGTTGGAACACTGCTTCGTCCTGGGATCATTTCTACGGTGGCTAATGAATAGCTCGGATCGTCAAGGCGTGTCCAAGCACTTTCTTCCGGTCAGGGAGAATTAAGGCGATATTCAATTTACTGCACATAATACAGAGTATCAGGATCCCTGTGTACTGTACATGTCCATATTTACACTCACATTTACTCTGGATGTAGCTTATTATTGTTAATATTATTATTATTTGTAAGAATAAAAAATAAAAATAAAATAGTACCATCGTTTGTGTAGTTTGTAACACCATAAATATGCAGATGTAAAAATGTGTGTCCTAGAGTGTGTACGTACAATGTTATGAGCGGGAAAAATAAAATAATAAAAGGTACAACAGAACAAAAATAGACTTCAGGGTGAGACTGAGTCCTGTTCCGCAACACAACATGATGAATGAATGAACGAGTGAATGGATGAAAGGATGGATGGATGGATGGATGGGGGAAAATAAATCAGAGCTAAAGGTTCCTTCCTGGTTTGTGTTCAATCGTTCTCTTGTGTTCAAAAGTTCTCTTCTCCTATACTGTGTCTGAGAAGAACAAACACAGGAAAAGCGCAGTCCGTGCATTTGTTCGTCTGTGTGTGTGTGTGTGTGTGTGTGTGTGTGTGTGTGTGTGTGTGTGTGTACTGACAAACATCCCTGGGTGCCCACGCTCTTCCAAAGAATGAAAAAAGCAAGGGAATGTCACCGTCTCCGCCCCGCACCTTGCCCCCCTCCTCCCCTCTCCGTTGCTTTTCCTCTCGCGGCCCGGACCTCTGGAACGAGACCTCACCGGGCCGCTGTGCCTTTATCCAGCTGCCGTAGCTGACTTGAGGAAATCGGAGAGGTCGAGTCTCCTCCGGAGCAGTGCGACTGTGTCAGCTGCGTTCGTCCCCCGGCACCCGTGTTTCTTTTTTTTTCTTTTTCTGTTCGTGTTTTTCTTTGTTTCTCCTTTTCTTTTCCGGCTACCTGCTGTGGAGCAGTTCCTCGCGGAGCCAGCTCGGCAGAGGCTGACCCATCTTGTAGAGCAGCTTGGACAGTTCGATGTTGTGCTCGCGGTAGTGTTCTCGTAGAAAGCGTCGTGACTGTCAGGGAAGAGGAAATAAATCGAGACTTTGTTTTTTTTATTAGGCGGCAGGCACGGGCGATGCAGATTTATAGCCACGAATCTGATGCGATATGACAGGACTGTGTGACGGTTCTGGTTGCTATGGTTACTGTACTCGTGTTGCATTTACATTCAGTTCGGCTGGAAAGGGAGATTTGGGGCTCAGAAGGGAGGGCGGGAGTGCAAATAATAATAATAATAATAATAATAATAATAATTCAGCTCAGAAGCTTGTTTTTGGATGGAAATCATTTAGTAAAAAGAAATCGTTAAAGAAACGATCTTGTGCTCCTAAGCCTAAAATTTATCCTTATGAGATAACAACAAGGTTTAATAGCAGCTTGTATTTTTGCTGAACGTCTTCATGCCTTCTGTAGCTGATAAGAGTGCAACCTGCACAAAATATGCTTTAATGCTTTTCTGCACACCACGGTTGTAAAGAGTGGTAATTTGAATTGATGTAGACTTCCTCTCGGATCAAACACACACTCCAGCTCTTCTACACTGAGCTCTCTCATTATCAGAGGTTCATACTCTATAAACTAATAAGGTAATTACCTTCTGAATGACTCGAACCAGACGAACCCTGAGATCATAGCGTTCCCCATTCTCTTGGGTCACTAGTGATCAGGAACGTCTCAGCATGTTTTCCATGACTTCATTTCACAAGAAGTGACATGGAGACGAAGCCAGCGGTGCTTTTTTATTTTTATTTTAAGGGTGTGTGTTTTTGGATTGAACGAGTGCTGCCGTTCAGAGCACCGCAGTACGTAGAGGACACACATCAGCATGTCCTTGCACCCCTCATTAGCTTTGATGTTCCTGCCAGGATGCCTCAAGGTGTCGTCAAGGGCATCAACGCCGCACTAGTCAGTGTCAGTCTCTGTAAAGCACTCGACACCTGTCACGAGGTCTCGGTCGGTCCTCACCTCAACCGAAGCGCCACATCGTGAAACCTTCAATCTTATAAAAGTAATGATGTAAAGTAACACTCACGTCCACATCCATGTCAGGATACTTCCTGCCTTTGCTCTTCCCCAGACATTTCGTCTTCCCTCCGTCCAGCAGCTGGCACCAGAACCCTTTCTTAGGATCGAACCTGCGAAGGAGAAACAAAATGGAGGCGGGAACGAGATGAAGAAGTTTCCACATCAGCCCGAGAAAGAGAGAGAGAGACAGAGAGAAGTGGAATATGGTAGACAGATGGTGTACAGCCAGGTCTGTTTGCAGAAACAAACACGGGACAAACCGGGCCTATTGTCCACTGGGGGATGGGACGAACAGATGTTGCTGCTTATGAGTCTGGTGTAGTGATTATGTGGTCAGGCATGAAAGAATGAAAAAGGCAGAGCGGGGGATGAGAGAGTGAGTCAGAGTGGAGGTAGTAAAAGGAGATTAGAGGAAAGAAAGGACAAAAAAGGAAAATGGACAAAAATAACTGAAAAAAGACAAAAAAGGCAGAAAGGGGAACTGGCGAATGTAAGGTGTATGAAAATTTTTAAAAAAAGAAGAAAACTGGAAATTATGAAAGGAAAACTAAAAAAAAGTAGAAGGAAAGAAAGAAAGACACAAGAAGAAGTGAGAGTAAAAATAATAAACGGAAAAAAAAGTCTTGTAGCAGGTGTAGAAAAGAAAATGAAAGAAACAAGGAAAAAAGCAAAACAAAAATAAGCTAAAAAAAGAGGCACAGTAAGAAAAAAAAATAATAGGGAAAGAAAGATTGATGTTGGGAAGGAAAGAAGGACGGATGGCAGGGAGGAGGGAAAGATGGAGGGAAGGAAAGAAGTATGGAAGGAAAGAAAGAAAGATTGATTGAGAAGATGAAAGGAAGGATGGATCGAAGGAAAGAAAGAAAGACAGAGGGGAGGTGGAAAGAAAGAAAGGAAGGATGGAGGACAGGAAACAAAGATGGCGTGGGGAGGAAGGATGAAGGGATGAATGGAAGCATTGAGAGAATGAAGGGGACAGAGTAAGGACATGGGAAAGAAATGATGGCTAGAGAGAGGATGGATGGAAGGAAGGACGGAAGGAAGGAAGGAACAGATTTTTCGAACAGAACAGATGAAAATAAAAAATAAAATACAGACAGAAGAAAGAAAGAGCGAGAAGAAAATAGAAGAAAGGGAGAGAATTCGAAATATAAATCTAAACAAGCAGGCAAAGAAAACAGGTTTAAAAAGGAGGAAATGAAATAGAAAGACTTGACGGAAAAAGAAAACAGGAACAGAGAATAAACGAGAGACAGAGAGGTAAATAAGATCCACAACGTGAAACACATCAAACCCAGAGATCCCAGTAATCAGTCCCACAGCTATCACTGGTCTCCGCTGACGGGAACTATGCAGCGTTACAGGTTCAGGGAGGAGACGTCAGATAAACGGAGACACTCACGCTAGGATCTTGTGGTAATTGAGGGAGTTTGTGAGGCCGAGAAACTTCTGGATCTTATCCATGACCGCAGCCGGCTCCGTCCTCAACATCTGACCGTCCAGGACCAGGATCTGAGTGAAGAGAGAGTTTACACCCCATGTAAATGTGCATGGACTCGCATACACACATACACACACACTGACAAACATGTGCACACACCTGGCTGGGGTGGTAGTGGCTGAGCCATCGCTGCAGGTGTGTGGCGTACAGCCCGGGCACGAGGCAGCGGTTCTGTAGCACCTTCAGTTTGAGCGGCGCGTCATGGCCGGCGGTGATGACATCATGAAAGGTGTATTTCTGGGCCACGGGGTCGTCATGGGCTCGCTGGTGCTGGAGCAGAGCACAAACACCACCATGATGAAGATCCGAGCTGAACGCAACACACTGAGCCGCACCCAGTTCACCTCATCAGAGCCTCATTCATACTCACCAGACACGACATGATCCATGTTCATCCCTTTTCTTTCTCGTTTCTGTCTGTGTCTGCAAGTCTATTTATTTACGACTTCACGTATATCTGCCAGTTTTTTTCTTTCCTTTTTCATATTGCCTGTCTCATTTTTGTTTGTCTTTCATGTAATTTTTTCTTCTCCAGTCCGTTTTAAATCTTTCTTTCTTTTCCTTTTTTTATTTTCTTTGCTCTTATTTCTTACTCTTTCTTTCTTTCATTTTTCTCCCCCCCCCATATCTTTCAGTCTTTTTGTTAGTTTTTAAAATTTTTCATTTATTTTTCCTTCTTTCGTCTTCATTTTGTCCCTCTTTCCCATTTCCATTTTTTTTTAGTTCTTTGATTTTCTTTCATCCTTTCTTTTACATTGGCCTTTAATTTATTATTCTTCCATTTTTTTTCCTTCCTTGAACTTTTCTTTCTTTCTCTTTCATTACTACATTTTTTACTTTTCTTTCTCTGATTTTTCTTTCATGTATCTATTTTCATTTCTCTTTGTCTTTATTTTCTTTTTCTTTCATTTTTTCTCTGTCTGTATGCCTGTCTGTCCTTTTTTCTTTCCACTCACGTTACACCACACCACACTTGGTACACAATGTCCTCATGTAATTTGCTTTGTACTTCATGCTGGAACAGATTCGAGCCTCTCAGGCAACTTTCAAGTGCTTTTAAAAACTTGAGGCAAAAGTTTTGGGAAGAAGCACACATGGGCGTGGCAGTCAGGTGTCCACATACTTTTGGCCATAGAGTTTTTACTTGCTAACTTTTATACATTTATAAGACAATTTGCAGTCACTCATTTGTTTCGGTCTCTAAACAACCTTCAAAATGGCGACTGGGTGTGAAGACTGTTCCCTGGGCCAGATTAATAAAAATAATAATAACAGCGATGAATATGATGACGATAACAATAATAATCTTGTGGAGCGTTGCTGATTTTATGAACCACTCCATTAACCCAAACCATTTCCTGTTTAGTGCTTCAAAGCCCAGTGCGCCTCCTGCAACAATAACGCTAATGATGGTCATTAAAAAAAGAAAGAAAAAAAAAGAAAAAAAAAAGAAAAAAGGTCATGATTATGTCGTAAGAGGCGATTTCTTTCCGAGCCGAACGTGAACGATTGCTCCGTGTTGTTGTGTGCCTGCTGAGAGACTGACCTGGTACCAGGAGTACGCCCTGTCAGCAGGATTAATGAGGATGGTGATGATCTTGGCTTTGGGAAGGAGCGCGGCGGCTCGCCGGGCCGCTACCTCCGAGTCGAAGTAGTTGGCGCTTTTCTCGAAGTAGAAATCTGAGCTAGTGTTGGAGGGCAGAGGGAAATACTCCATATACCTGAGAAACACAAACCATGAGATGAGTCGAAAATTGAGGTCACTTAAGTAGAACAGCAGCAGATCCGAGCCGAAGGTCTCACGTCTAGCGGCTGTACGCTTTCGACACCGTAAACAACACTCCGCCTCGTATACCGAACGTTACTCACAACACGTCTGAAAAGTGACAGACACAGCCTCCATGTGTGTGAGTGTACTCCATGCACGCTTTCTACAAGCTATGCTACATAGTTACTGTTTTTTTTTTTTCCTTGTACAAACACGTAATCTCGTCTCAAGTCAAAGGAACATCGGAGACGTCAGATCTTTCCAAGGTTTCCCTATCTATGCGGTTTACAGGGGCTATTGAGCTTAACTCATGCATGCTGCCTCCAAAAGCGCTGAAAAAGAGGGGGAGGAGAAGCCATCGAGAAAGAAAAAGAGAGAGAGAGAGAGAGCGAGAGAAAAATGCTAGAAACACACCAGTCAATGCCCTTGTGATAATTACGACCGTTGAAGAACTGGATCTCCTCAAAAGTCTCCTTGCTGGGATAATTACTGGTCAGGTCAGGATGCATTCCCAGAAACAGATAGAGCGCCGTCGTTCCTGGAAACAAAGCAGATAAGAAGAGTTCACGGCAAGGTTTCAGATTTCTTTTTTTTTTTTTTATCTGTGCATTTATTCATTTAATAATTGAGACGTTCAATAATAAATGGACAGGTCAGAGAACCGCGGTGGTTACAGCATGTTATTTGTTTACAGAAAAAAGGTTTAACTGAAAGAATTAACGCTGACATTGTAGTACCGTCTGCAAAACTGGGCTACGGCTCCCTCAAGACACGGTTTAGAAGTTTAATTAGTCGGCGCAGTAAACCTGGAATCCACATTTACTGCTGAAGCACTGATCCGGTTTATGGAACGAAACGGCTCTGTGATACAGCGTCGGCTCTAGACCAGGTTGCATCCGACGACTGATTGAAACTACAGAGATGAACACTCCGAGCATTGTCTTCAGTAGTCTGTGAGTAGTTTGAGCCACGACAGCTAGATGGCGCTACTGTATACTGCTAATCATACGGCAAACCCCCAAAACCCCCAAAACTTACCGGTCTTCTGCGGGCCTATGATGAGCAGCTTAGGGAAGCGATCGCAGGTTTTCTCCTTCGACCAAATGTCTTTATGTCTTTTGTCTTCACAGGGGTCCTGTTGGAAAGAGTGAGAGAGCAAGAGAGACAGCGGTTCAGATTTACAAAAACTCACAAAAACAGTGTCACGTCAGATCAGACTCGAGTCCTCCGACCACAAGCCAACATGGTGGCATAACTCATGCACATGCAGGCACATTTATATTCGCAAACCCTGCTATTTAAATCCTTCGCACCATGAATCTGGCAGGGGAGAGGGACCGCTATTAAACGTTAATATATCAGAGAGAGAGAGAGAGAGAGAGAGAGAGAGAGAGAGAGAGAGAGAGAAAGAAAACGGGAATGCCTGTAGAGTTATTGCTGTTAAACAGACCATCTTACTCTATTAAGCTAAATAAAACCACTCCTTCCGCCCCCGAACTCCCCGAGCTAATAGAACGCTCACAGCCAGAGTGGAGAAATCGGGCAGCGGTTTTATTGTGGGATCAAAATAACATCTAATTAAACCTGTATATATAGGCAAGAAAAACAGAAATAGAGACTTGTTT
>JAQMYG010000011.1:3834081-3847461 GCA_030014215.1 Clariallabes teugelsi
AATTTTATATACATACATACATACATACATACATACACACACATACATACAGAAAAAAAATATCCATCCATCCATCTATATAGAGAGAGAGAGAGAGAGAGAGAGAGGGAGAGAGAGAGAGAGAGAATTGCTCTGAATATTACACGCACCCAAGATTGTGTTTGGGTGCGGGATTTATTTATTTTCTTTTTTTTATTCCAAAGATCAAGATATCCACCTAATGATTATACAGTTCCACGCTGTTTTCTTTTCCTTCTAAACAGTTCTATTCATCTAGCAGGATAAACAGCTTTTCTGATGAAAATAAATACAAATCCTTTTCTTTACTGAGGTTAGCCTGAATGTCAATGTCAAGTCAATAAAAGTACCTCAAAGACAGTTAAAAAAAAATGTGTGTGTACGTGTGAGAGAGAGAGAGAGAGAGAGAGAGAGGGAGTGTATGAGAGTGTGTTTGTTGGCAGGCCCGGGCACTTAAACAGCATCTAGGGATTAAAGGATGTCTGTGCTAAATGGATGCATCTGAAAGCAAGGCCTAAACACAGAGCGAGAGACAGACATAATATTTTTTAAATCCTTTTTCGAACAAAGTTGAGCGTCTCCCCAGAAGATTCTCCTAAAGGTTACTCGACTAATCTGCAAGTCAAATCGTAAGCAGCTCGCCGCCTATTGTAGCGCCGGACAATTAGACAGTAGCTAAAGCTGCCGTGATATTTTTCACCCGTCTCATTATTCTGCGCCGGACCAGTGATACGTTTTTTTACCTTTCATAAAGCTGTACTGTATGCAACAGCTCTATTTATTACATCGTTTTAATGCGCGGCAGCTGAGCGCGATGTTCTCGCAGCGATGTTAAACCTGATGTTAATGTGCAGGTGTGAAAAAATTCACAGGAAACTGCTGGCTTGGTCTTAACTTAACTTTTTCTCCCTCACCTTCCTCCTCTCATGCTGCTGCTTTATTTTTGCCGTAATCAACATTTTTGTTCCTAATTAAGGATATAAAATGAGGGAAATATAAGCCTAGTATGTCTCCTAACTCTCAAGCCCGATGGAATAAACCTAGAGCCATAATTATATGATTCCATATATCTTGATGTATTTCATTTTGTAAGGAAAGTCAAAATGTAGTGAAGCATGATGACCACCCCCCCGCTGTATCTAAACAAACTTGGTAGTAGCTTAAGGAGACCATAGAAGAGTCTAACCAGTGTTATGGTGTATACACACTGATCGGCCATAATATCAGCTACACCAACCATGTGGAATGAACATCTGAACGCTGATCATTACATATACACAACACAGTGGTGATGGAACCATGTGCACCCAAGACTCACCCATGTCTGTGGGCACCAAAGACCAGCCACACTGATCTGATGCAGCACAAATCACGGAAAACAAACAAACAAGTCCTATCCACGAAGCGCGCATCCCGCAACCTACAGCACCAAACGGATCCATCGTTAATGTTCTGGTGTCAGACACCACGGCACACCCAGCACCCCGAGACCCTGCCAATCCACACCCAGAGGGCCCGGAGCCACCCAGTGAGAACCCAAAACCTATACAATGTTAATTTTAAGGGGTTTATTGTTGTGGCTGATCAGTTTAGGAAGCATCTGAAGATACACTCATAACTAACATTATTAATAATAATGTATTAATGGATAACCATATTGATCATCCATTAATGCAGCATTAATCTGGGACTGTTCTCCAGGAATTTGTACTAGCTCTATATAGAGCTCTATAACTCTCTATAATTTAATCAATCATAAACATAATACATTTTTCTTCTTCTCTCATGTGACAGAAATGTGATGCATTTAAATTTAAATTTTATTTTATCCCATTGTACTGTTATGAATTTATAGTTATTGCTCTATATGAAGTTATTATCCAAAAAATTAAGCAACTGTTAATCACACATGTATATATATATTATGGTGTCAAGATATTCGGAAGATTATTCCATATATGGTGTTAAACTTTGACTCTGCGTATTACAGATATCAAAATGGTAATAGTCAGTTGTGGATGAATAGCTAGACAGAATAGATTAAAATGGTACATGCTGTTATAAGAAGAGCAGACTTATAGGAAACGCAGCTGCTCTCACTTCTTCTTTGTCTCTCTCATGTCCGCGGATGCTTCTGCATTTCTGCAAACCTTATTTCTTCTGTTAAACATGTAAACAGTCTAACTGTGCTTGCTGTTCAAGAGGTGACTGCGACATAAGACTGTAAGACACGCCTCTAGGGGCGGAGCAGACGCAATCTAGAGATGGGTTAATCAACGCTTAAAAAAAAAAAATTCCTGTAAGTCAAGAACTAAAATGTGCACGTCTGCAAAGCTACTTTTTACCCTTATTTTCCCTTCGATATATGAATTATAAATTCATAAAAAACGGAAAAAAATTAATGGTGAAAAAAGGTCTGAAACACAGATGCTGATCTTAGAGACTCTTTAAATACACCGTATTTGTACAAATGTGTAGGTTGGGTTAATAAGCAGGCAGTCTGTTCACAATGAAACACAGCTTGTACATGCATAATTGTACCCTGACACACACACACACACACACACACGACTCCTTGTTTTCTGAGGTACTTCGGAGGTGTGTACAGGTCTATCCGGCCAGGAATGTGCTCTTACACTGATGCCGCTGTGGATGAAGCCCCGGCGGAAGCGTGCAGGTTTGAGATGAGGATATTCCTCCGTGCTGGTCACCTTGATGCCCCACACCTTCTTCCAGGCCTCATAGAGCTGCAAGTGAATGGGGTAGACGCCCGAGTGGTGCGGAGCCACCGCATAGCCCATGTTAGTGGGAATGCCATGTTCCTGAGAATCAGAGAGAGAGAGATGATAATGAAGCCTGATAAAGCAAATAAGGAGTGTGTATGAGAGATCTCAGAGTAATAAAAGTGCGTGTGTGTAGAGTCTTTACTGACATTCTAACTCTCAAGTCCTTCATTTGGAAAAGGCCTTGTTAAGTAAAACTAGAGTTTGGTTAAAGCGGGACTACGAGCTGTTTAAAAGAAAAGTACACATTCTTAAAAAAAAAAAAAAAGTTAAAAAAGAAGATCAATAACAAACATTCGTTTGATCTGAACTGATCAAAGAAGGCGTCACTCATAGGAATGAATCTATTCCTAATACGCTGCCTGCAGTCCTCAGCCTCACCTCCGCAAACTTGTGGTTGAGCAGCATCTGTTCGGCCAGCACCGACTGGTTGTGGAAGAGATGAGGCTGCATGTGGCTCCACATGTGCGGAAACCACCAGAATTTCTTACTGTAAGAAAGCAGCAGATCGTCCCCCAGATCCTCCTCATCAGTGCCTGAGGAAGAGGAAACACATGCGCATACACACAAACAAACGCATAGTTCAGTTGCAGTGGTTTCCATTTAAGTGAGTTTTTCAAAAAAAAAAAAAAAAAAAAAAAAAAAGAATCCTGGTTCCAAAATCTGAGTTTCTTTCAACTTTTTTTTCCTTCTCAGTGGGACAAAAGTAATATTATAATATGAAATGTAGAAGCTTATGGGTTGGGAGAGTTTTCACTAATGTAGTGTTTCTCAGAACCGCCTGGAACATACTAATAAAATCTTTTAAAGTTTTTAAGACAGAAGCACACACATGTTCTATTATAAGAAAGAAAATTTTGAGAAATTTATAAGCCTGAAATCTTACAAGATGCTACAGAGCGTAAATACCAGCTCATGATACGATATCACGATACCTAGGTGCTGATTCGATTTGTATTGCGATTCTGTAAGTATCACAATTTTATAAATATCCAGATTCTTTTATATATATATATATATATATACTTTTTCAGATTTCATTAGAATTCTTAACAAACTTGACAAATATTAGTTACTATGACACAGGACGCTGTGCAGTCTGTAAATGCGTGAATAGTTTAGAGTGCGCCACCTGTAGGATCATAGAGGAACTGCAATGTATTACCACCTTAAATGCAAACATACAGGATCAGTCAAGAGTTTGGACACAAACTTAAGATTTTTTTTCTTGATTCTAAAACTATACTGGATTTTTTTTTAAAAACTATGAAGTAGTTCTATGAACTATGAACAACAACAGTCAGGTATTATCTTATGACTAGAAGGTCAGTTGTTCTTGCAAGAACAGTGAAATGAAGAGAAAAGCAAGACTAAAACCTAAGTCTGCTGCAGAGGAGAAGTTCATTTAGAGTTACAGAAATCACTAATTAACAAACAGTCTCTCAGTTTAGAGCCATTATGAAAGATTTACAGAGCATAAATAGCAGATACATCTAAAATAAAAAAAAGCAAGGAAATATAAATTATTAACGACCATGGAGTTAGAAAGTGTGCCCAAACTTTTGACTGGTAGCATATATAAAATAAAATATATTACAAATATTTTATTTTGGAGTCAATACAGGTATTGCCACACAAAAGAATCACGATACATAACTATCGTAATCTCATGTTTTTTAATTTTTTTATTTAGGCTTATAAATTTTTTTTTATTATCATTTTTTTTTATTGTATTATTTTTTAATTGTTATCCAAGATATATATATATGTATTATATATATATTTATTTATTATTTTTTAAAAAGATGCCATTATTGCCAGTCATGCTGCTTACATTACTTACATTTGCATTTCTAACATTTCATTCATAAAGCACAGTATTACATATACTGTATTTCACTTTTAACCACTTTCCTTCTCAGGAATTTCTCCTTAAGCCCGTCTTATTTCTTGGGTCTGAAGGCCGTATACAACAGGGTTAAGGCTGGTTGGAATAACATAAAATAAGACATTGGCCACATTTAGAAGTTCCTCATAGAAACGGTGCAAAAATAATTACAGTACAGCCACATCCAAGCAGAATGAGATACACAATCAGATGTGTGCTACATGTTTTTATGGCCTTGTCTTTCAGCATGCTGTTTTATTATTATTTTTTAAACATACAGTACATGTGCGAGTGATCTTTAGATAAGTAACAGCGATACATGATATTGAGATCATCCAAAGCATGACTGAGGACAGAGCATAGCTGTATTGACTCCAAGCATAGCTGTATTGACACAAAAGAAATCACGATACATAACTGCATCATAAGTGGTATATACAGTATGTGGACACCACTGTAACACTGTATGCAAGTTGAAAGCATAGAATTTTCTCAAATTTTCTTTTAAATGGGATTGGAACTAAAACTGGACCGGGATGCTGAACAAAGACATATGCACGTGCTGGTAAGGTGTCCACATACTTTTGACTGAAGTAAGCCTGTAAAGATGTAAAAGATTTAAGATTTTGTAATTTTATGGAGCGATCAGTGTCATTTTATAAATGTATTAGGATTCACTGAGAAAAAAAAATGGTGGATATTAAACACATCTCAGCTTTTGTGATATGAAGAACACGATCGTCTTGACGGTCGCGACCGAATAAAACTTACATTTTATATAGTTTTTAAAACATCGGGCTGCTGCAAGAGGTGATTTCATTATGTAATGCATTTCTTATCTCCTGTAAGAAATTCGCCCATTTAATTTTACTGCTTGGTCTATGCATATAAGTTCTCTGTAAACCTAAATCTATTACAGCCAAATTACAGAACATTAATCTTTATTTAGTGTGCGGGCCATTAGGAGCTGAGAGAACTGATCTTACCAGCATGAAAGAATTTTCCAGAGAAGCCCAAGTTGAAGGTGAAGTTGGGTACATGGTTTCGGAGCTCGTTCTGCGTCTCCAGCAGGGCCTGGAGGACAAACGAGAGAGGATTTACAATCATCTAACGAATACAGACTACCAGAACACTGAAGATAAACACACATTTGTAATCTAGCCGGTTTGATCAGGGTGGTCCGATACATGAATGTCAGATCGCGACTGGCCCGAATCCAGGATTTCACATGCAGTACAGTAAAAGCGGAATTCGTGTCCTGTGTATTTCCATGTACTACAGCAGTCTTGACACACATCACCTTCATCATTACAGTATCTCGTGTCAGCAGTACAGCAGCAGAAGAGGAGAAAGCTGGCAGTAACGGCTGCACAAACAAAAGGCAAGGCATCTGGCGTTCTCCTTCTCAATGTAATCGTTAACAGCCGATGAGCTGTCAGTAAACCTACAGACTAAAATCATCTACAGGGTCGAGGCTTGAAGGAAGGAAGTCTGGGAAGACACCGGAATCAAACGTCTAATATGTACGCATGATTGACTCGAATTCGATTTTTTTAAAGGGTTTTGAATCCCGATCTCAAGATCTCCAAAACGAGCAGATGTACTGTATAAATAACACCAACTTAAAATTTAATATGTTGGGGAATGAAATAAAATGCTCCATAGCTCTAATAAAAACGTCTGAAAAATACTGCGTGTCTAATATTTTAAAAGTTCATGAGATAAATCTGTACTGAAAGAAATTTATTTTACAGTTAAAAGTTAAAGGGAATCCTGGTGGGCAAGTATTTCAAAAACCTCAGTTCTAGGTTGTTTTTTTCTTCTTCTTTTCTTTATGTACGAAAAGGCTTTTTTTTTGGTAATGTGAATGCATTCTGTAGGCGATGGAACATCTTTCATATTACAAGACATAAGATT
This sequence comes from Clariallabes teugelsi, assembly GCA_030014215.1. NCBI lineage: Eukaryota > Metazoa > Chordata > Actinopteri > Siluriformes > Clariidae > Clariallabes > Clariallabes teugelsi. Next base: position 3,840,688 of record JAQMYG010000011.1, read on the forward strand.
TTCTTTTGTGCACGTATTTTTGCACGAAAAGTATCAGGGTTTCTGCGACAGGCAACAAGAACGAGGAAGAGAACCAGTCAATAAGAGTCTGTGAGGAAATCATGTCACGGATAGCAGATCCATAAGCCCAGTTAATCAGTCATCTATTAAATGTAGGACAATGAGGGCAAACTGGAAGCAAAATAAGACTGCTTGTGTAAGAAACTGGTTGGTGTTCAATCCAGCCAAAAAATAAAGCAATAAACATGCTTTTTAAAAAGTTTTTAAAAACTTTTAAAGTATTAAAAAAGCTTTTTTTTGGCAAAGTTTCTCCAGTTCTCAACCCTTCTCGCAATTCTTCATCGTTTTCTTGTTTTTAAAGAAGGCTGTACTTCCATGAAAGACGATGAAGACGAAAGAAGTCCACTGCAGTCGCTCCCGTAACTTATCAACAACTGTGCAAGAGACGTATCTGTCTGTGTGAACTGTACACACAATCCTTCACCAACACCACTTGCACATTACAGGAACTCGACTGAAAGTTATTGCCGCATCCCACTACAGTGCTGAGCTCGATCAAAGCCATTTCCACATGTTTGCCCCATTAAAGGAGTTCCTGGGAGGCCAGCGTTTCAGACTTTCTATCTTGATGGCACCCAAGCACTAGAGAAGCGCTGGGATAAGTGCATTGATGTAGCAGGGGATTATATAGAGAAATGAAGGAAGTTTTTCCCTTTCGTAACCGTGTTCTATCATTCTGCACAATCCAAAGTCCCGGTTTCACTAGAACGCCCTTAATATTTACAAGATTTTTTAAACTGCCTACCTTCTGTCAAGCTGATTGAGATTTTTACATCTACAGCCAAACAGGAAATATTTTATTATGTCTGCTCCATTTCCCTTTTATCTCACAGCACTTCCTTCAAACTCCGAGAGCAAGACTGAGGGTGGGGCGTAGAAACGACACACAAACGCAGTTTGGGTTTGTACTTTGTTTGAACTGAGAGGCGTCGCACCATAGAGAGAGAGGGGCTTTGGATCTGGAGACGGCAGCTAACTAGCAGGAGCAGCGACAGCAACACAGGGCTGTCACCCGATGCAGCGACTGATCGATGGCGACGCCGTCGCTCTCCGCATCAAGCAGTTGCTCTTTCTGAGTTACTTTTTTTTTTTTTTTTTTAAGCAGAAGACAGACTCGTTCTCTTGACGCTTGGCTGTCTCTCCCAGGCTTCAGTTCCCCCGACCCCTCCGATGTCCATCCATATTTCACTCTGAACATTTTTATCATTCTCCCCAGTGCATCTGTCTCTCTATTTATGTATGCAGCAGGTTCAGAGCCAGAAGGCCATGAAAGAGTGTGAAAGGAAAAAGACAGACGCATAGAGCGAGAAAGAAAAAGTAGTGGGGCTAAAAGGGAGGAGGAAGTAAAGAAGTAAAGAACTAAAGAAAGAGTCGTTTGGGCAGAAAAGGCAAGGAATGTAATATAGACGCAAGGACATATCTCTCTTTGTTTCCCGCTTTTTCTTTTCAGGAGCTACAGCACTATGATGTCATACGATCTTCACATGAAAGCAACGAGGGGCCTTTTTTCTCTTTTTTTTTTTCTTCCTTTTTCACACCACCTCTTCATCTCGATAAGCACGCACATGGCACATGCATACACAGCCTCCTTATCCCACCGGCCAAAAAATAAAAGCAGCAAATATTTCCTAGAAATTGGCAGTCATATTATATGATCATACTTTCGATCTTATTCTTTGGTTTAATATTTCAAAAGTTGATTAATAAATTGTTCCGGTTTAGAATAAGGTTTGGCAATATGGCATAATGATTGATAAATTCATTAATTTATATCATATTATGCACATGGGAATCGCAAATCTATTTTTAATTTTTTATTTATGTTCCTTAATAAAAAGCGAATGTTTTAGTCTCCAAGCCATGTTCATCACTCCAAGCCATTTCCACATGTTTAGGCCACTAAAGGAGTTCCTGGGAGGCCAGCGTTTCAGACTCTGGCATACTGAGAAAAAGAAAAAGGCTGCTGAAGGCCTGCTGTTTGACTGTGATGCATTTTATAACCATGATAAATACTGTACATCTTTACACATCCACCATATGATCAAAAGTTTGTGGACACTTGGCCATTATGCACCTACAGTATATGTACTTTTTAAACGTCCATTCATTGCATCCATTATTCCTCCTTTTACTGTTATAATAAGCTCCGTTCTTCTGGGAAGGCTTTCCAATAAAACCTCCAGTGTGGCTGTGGGGATTCGCGTGGGTTGGGTGAGGAAGAGGAGGTCTGGGTGCAGTCAGTGTTCCAGTTCATCCCAAAGATGTTTTGTGGGGCCGAGTTTAAGGCTTTGTGCGGGAAACTCCAGTTCTTGTACTGCAACCTAGGAAAAATCGCATCATCAAGGAGCTTGTTGTGTGCAGAAGGTGTTGTTTTGTTGGAGTCGGTTCGGAATCATTGGTTCGAGTAAAGGCAAAACACATCATCATGCTTTCAACATCATGTAGCAACAAATTGCAGGAGTGTAATGGTTAGGTGTCCACAAATTTCTGGCCATATTTGTGTAAGTACTGTATGTATCTGAGAAACTGAAGTATTGACATGAGTTTTTTTTTTTTTCTTTCCCCTGTCGAATTGCCGACTCCCAGTTTGAAAACTTTTAAGACAACATGAAACGGAAATTCAAGCTCATTTTTCTTCTGCATTCTGACCGATTTCCAAGTGAAACAGCATATTTGGGTGGAGATAAATGTTTCTTTGATTTGTTGCCTTACGGCTACAACTCCAAGAAGGAGAGTCCGGAAAATTTTGCCAATTAAAGGGATAAAACAAGTTAGAAATTAGTTTTTTATCCCCTGGCATTATATAACTTGTGAACTTTGATATTAGAAAAGTTGGCTACAATCCAAATCTTATTTAGCTCGTTGGATAAACCCTATGAGGCAAACGCATTCGCAGAGTATTTAGAAACAAATACAAAAGGGCATAAACTGGTCAAACTGGGAATTTTTAATTGCACAGAACAGAGTGAAGTTACGAGATTAAAAACTCCATTTATTCCTCTATATAATCCCCTGCTACACTAATGCACTTATCCCAGTGTGTCACTAGCGCTTGGACACCATCAAGATAGAAAGTTTTCTCAGCACGCCGGAGCCCGTGATCGGACTGCCTGCTTCATGTAATGAAATGTCTTGGAGCTAGGTCAGGACTGTACGGGGGATGTAGCATTAACTCCCAGCTGTGTTGCTGTAATGTGCAAGTGCTGTTGGTGAATGATTGTGTGCACAATTCCCACAGACAGACTTGTCTTTTCCATTAGTTGGTCACAAGTTCTGTCGATTTTCAAGGATCAGGCGTTCCACTCGCCGGATGTTCACGAAAACGACTACAGTGAGCTCCAAGCCATCTCGGCCAGGATGGTCGTCAATCACGGACTTACGGCCTTCTCTAAAATGTTTGCACCGTTCAAATGTTTATGTTGTTAAGAGTCTCATCACCGTACTGTGCTTGAAGTCTTCTGTAAATGTCAATCGGTTTTACGCCATTCACTGATAAGAACTTTCAGCACAAGTCCAGGTTTGTCTTGACAACGCCCCTTGCAGCATTGTGCTTTAGGGGAAGATTACTGACAAAGAAGTATTTTGTCACTTAAATGATTAATATGATGAATGAGGACAATCTGACCTCGGACCTGGAGTTAACAAGGAAAAAACCGTATGCATAACCTTATTTCCCATTATTGATGTATTCATTTTTGGCAGATCATATTAACTTCTAACTTCTATACTTTTCCTAGTATGTTAATGAATTTCTTCAGGTTAGTTGTATACTTTTCCACACACTTTTGACCTACACAACATTCCTGTTACCTGCAAATCCTTTTTTCCTGCCTTTCTTTAAATTTCTACAGAAGCATCTAGTTTTTTAAAACAAGATGTCAATCTTTGAACGATTTCACCGGCTATCCAGTTTATTCAGTCAATCTGGGAAAAGTGGGCCAAAACGGGAGAATTCACCCCTGATGGGACTTGAGTAGCTCACAGAAAAATTACTAGGTACTTGTAACTTTTAATTACAAGTACATAATTACATAATTATTAATTACTTGTAGCAAAATAATGTACAAAGGCATAACTCTATTATATGCGTTTTCTACTATAACATGTTCCTAGTACCGTCGTTTCTTCATTCCTACCGTCTATACTGTACACAACATCCTGGTTTTACCCATCTTAACATTTATAAAGCGTTAAAAGTCTTCCACTTCCAGTACAACCCATCATCACCCAGAAACACCTACAGGCTCCTGACAGAATCTTAGCGACTACTCACCTTGACGTCGGAAACCTTCATCCGCGTGCCTTCCTTGCCCACAAAGATGTCATCGATGTCCACCAGGACGTAGCGCTCCAGTGCGAGCGACAACCGCTTGCCCGTCAAGAAGCTCACGGCATCCACCAGCACCAGCTTGTGCAGCCAGAAGTTAAGGTTATTGCCAAAGAGTACCCTCTGGATACCGTCGTGAAGCCCGAGGTCCTGGACCACGGCGGCGTGCAGGGGCGCAGGAGGACCACCGGCTTCTGTCGTCCTGCCCCGGGCCAACAGTACGGGCTCGTAGGTGGAGTGGTTGGACTGGAAGACGGTCCAGTCATCCCCAGGCAGGGGCCCGCGCTCCACCTCGCGAGCCTTAGTGATGAGCAAGAGCGGCGATTTGGGATTAACGCTGCAGTCTCTTAAGCCGAGGTTAGAGTGTAAAAAGAGGGGAAATCCCTTGAGTTGGGCACTCTGTAAACTGTTCTCATTTGCCTTTAATAGAGAGAGATAGAGAGACCGGGACAGACAGAGTGAGGGAGAGAGAGAGAGGGACAAGAAATGTCATTATCGCTTTATTGAACATGAGTGAAAACAGATGAGTGAACCAAGAACGTTCATTGAAAGTCTTAATGACTAAATCATTGAGCTTGAGCTCAAATGGACTTTCCCTTAAATCCCTAAAGACGAAGACTTCAGCCTTCACCATTCATTCGCATTCCACCCTTCATTGGCAGACGGACAGTGTGGGTCAAAAGGTGCAGGAATGTTTTTTGGAATGAAAACAATAAGCCTTAGATTCCCAGGGATATTTTGTAAAATTGAGGAAAAACATTTTGCAACTATTTCTCAATCATTAGTAAACTTAAACTTGATTAATGACTCTTATTTTTGCCAGTACAGGGATGTGGCTGAACCTTTCAACATGTTACAGAATGCAAGTTGTAAGACACACACTTGAAGTTTTATGTAATACCAAAGTAACAAAATATGAGCCGGTGTCCTTATCAGTTTCCCTAGCCAAATTTTATAGTTATATCAGTCTGTGCTAGTTTATCATATAGTTTTGAAATATAGTACAGTTTTATCAAAGGTAACATTTCCTGGCACACTAGTTGCACTTTGTGACATGTTTTTAATGATATCAGAATATAATACATATCGCTTTAACACAATTTAACGTTAATCAATTAATCCACTAGCCAACTGTAGTAATCAAGTAGAACTGAAACTACTTCTGAACTACACTACCAGTCAAAAATTTGGGCTACTGTAACTCTACTGTCTTTCCTGACTTTTATTTCCTTCTACACTGTAAAACAACGCTGAAGGCATCTAAAATATGCAATAATCTCCTTTGATATCGAGTCTGATATGCGTCTGCTACTTATGCTCTGTAAAGCCTTCACAACTTTCATCATGGGGCTTGATGGGTTTTGCAAATGCACTTGACAATACTGTTCTTGCACGAAGTATTCCAGAACAGCTGACCTTCATGTCTTAACACACGAGGTGGTATCAAAAAGTTCCGAAACTAGATCTGCAACACGCCAACAACTGGCAGCATGAGGGAGCACTGACCTTCATAAGTCAGCGTGCCAAAAGACATCATCCTGTTATACATCGGGAGCTGTGCAACTGGTGCTATTCTGACCACGTCTGCGATTTCATCATGGACAAAGACAGAAGTAGAACAAAGAGCGATCATGGAATTCTGAGGGAAACTGGGCAAATCTGCCACAGAGATGTTTCACATGATTCGGCAAGTTTATGACGAGTTTAAGTTTATGATGAGTCGTTCAAGGTGTTTTGAGTGGGACGCATGTTATAAGAGTGGACTGGAAGACAACAAGAGAACAGAAAGGCCTTCAATCGGCTCAACCCTCGAAAATGACGAAAGCATTCTGCTACTTGTGCGTGATGATCGGCGTAGAACGTTCGCACCCACCCTATCCGCCAGATACAGTAGCAATAAAGTATAAATAAGTCATTTGTTAATAAGTAAGTAATAAAGTAAGGATTCACCTTGTGAATTTAACTCATTGGAATTGAACAAGTCAGGGTTTTTGCCCTGTTACTGTTTTATCTGTATGTCAAAGCAGTGGGTAATCCGGGTACTGTAGGTCATTAGGTAATCCATCAGATAGTCTTTTTTCGTGGTGGGGGCTTTGAAATGCTTCTACGTTTATGGCATTTGGTGGACGCTCTTATTTTTTTCTTTTAAAATTCACTATACATCTGATCAGGGTAGGGATGCGACGATACCACTTTTTTGGAAAACAAGTACGAGTACTTGCATTTCAGTACTCGCCGATACCGATAACGAGTACTTAATAAAAACATGATTTAAATTTACAGAAACAGACACGGAATTGTTTCGCATGCAATATGGCTCGTTGCGGCGTGAAACTCTCGTGCTTGATTAAATTACTTGTGTTAAATGCGCTACCTTTTGAGCCTCC
>JAQMYG010000011.1:3850251-3865863 GCA_030014215.1 Clariallabes teugelsi
ATATATATATATATATAATAAACTGAAGAGAATATAATGCATTGTAAATAAATTATAGGATGATTAATAAATATATTGTACAACTGATGAGAACATGCTGCACAGGAAATATACTGCGGAATGATTAATAGATAAAATATATTGCACAACTAATGAGAATATATTGCACTGTGGGATGGTGAGTAAATACAGGGTCAGCCAAAAAAATTTAAACACTTTAGTAAAATAAAAATAGTATATAATAATAATAATATCATATAATCATATAGATCAATATATAACGTGTAGTAAAACATTTTGTATTAAAATATTTATACAAGTTTTTCTTGTAAATATACTGTAATGTAATATAATATAATGTAATATACTGTAATGTAGTGTAATATAACTATAATATCTAATATAATATAATGTAATATAATTATAATGTCTAATATAACAATGTAATGTAATGTTATATAATGTAATATAAAAAATTATATCAGAATCACGATATCAATAAAATCAGCACCTATGTATCATGATAACATTGTATCGGGTGGTGACTAGTGAGTTCCATCCATAGTGTTTATATCAAACAATATTAATAAAGGTCATTATTTAACAGATCCTCCACTTCAGGTCGTGCCTAAGGACACCCGTAACCTGATAAACTCACCCTGACATGTGTTAAACATGTAAAAATAGGTATTTTGGTCAATTTAAAATTTACTACTCTTTTTTTTCTTCTTCTATGTGCTCGATTGTTTTATTTGGTTGTTGAACATACTATTTTGCAGAGTTGCACAGATATATATATATATTTTTTTTGTGCAGCCTTGGGAAAACATGATCTTCAATCTGTTTCAAACTGTAATTCAGGATGGTTAGTGACGTTAAATCCTCACCTTAAAGAAACCAATAATCCCCACTCCGTACTCCACACAGTACTTATCGAGAAGTTCTCTATTCCAGGCATCCAGGTTGACATACTTGAGGATATTCTCGTAAATGACCAGCGTGAAGCGGCCCCGGTTCTTGTCGGTGAGCGTGGGCATGTCGCCCTTTCCGGGGGCGATCTCAATCTGGTAGCGGAAGCGTCCCGATTCCAGGATGGCCACGATGTCCTGGCCCAACTGTGAGTAGAGGCTCTCGACAAAAACCAGAACCACAGGGTCCGTGCGGAAAGTGTCTGCTGGCTTGGCAGTTCTCGCAGGAAGTATCCTGGCTGACGGAGGGGAAGGGGTGGCGGCTTGCGAATCCTCCCATTCGGCGGTGCCGTCGTCGACGCCTTCCGAACCGCTGACGCCTGCAGGCTCCAGTTCGCGCTTGACCCCATACAGGAAGTAGGCCGAGATGAGGACACTTACCATGCAGAAGAGAAAGAGCAGCAGTAGGCTGGTCTGCAGCGTGAGCTGCCTGTAGAGCCGTCTCACGCGTCCACACACCAGCATCGTCACCCTACTGCCACTTGTTTTGAGTATATACACACACCGTCCTCGAGTCAGTAACAATTCGGCAAATAACAGCTCAGGGAAAAGGGAGTGACGAAGCGGAGACCTTCCATGACGCGGACCATCACGTCACCATTGCAGAGGGCAGGAGGACCGGTGCGGGCAGGGGACGGCATGGGCGAGGCTGGGCTTTCACTCACCTTCGAAGATGTGTGCTGCCCGCCCCCCGTGCACCAGCAGCCCCCTGCCCAACACCCTCACACCCCTCCGGTCCTGCCCCCTCTAAGTTCTTATCTTCTGAGCCAGTTTGGAAAAGATGATGAGCTGGAGGATGGGTGAGGCAGATTTCTGAAGGACAAACTCGTCTTCCTGGGATGAGATCTTCGCATGGGTCATGCCCAAGGAAACGTCAACCAGGTCTTCATTTGGTCTGCGGAAGAAACAAACGGGGAAAAAAATAAAAAAGATCAGCTTATTACAAGTCGTTTTCCATTAATGAGACGCGTAATTAATCATTACGAGAAATATTGTTGCTAGGCCACCTGATTTTTACCCACTGCACAACCTGCGCCGTAGACAATGGATCCTTTCATTAAACGGCAAAAGGATCTATGCGGGCAATGAATGGATTACAGGATAATGGCTGTGGCTTGCATTGATTAGCTGTGGCTTTAAGACTGATCCTCATTCTCTATGCACTTCAAAGTGCAAAAGTCATTCTTTTCATCTCAAACGAAGTCCTGAATACCAAAACGTCGCGTAGGTGAGTTTAAAAAAAATAAATAAGAGAGAGAGATTTAGACCGACACTGACTAAAAGAATGAAGTCGTGAAATGGAAAGGTCTCCGAGAGGGCATGTAGACGAGGCTTAATAAATTGACCAAAGAAAAGGCGACGCAGAGAGCGGCCATTAAGAGACAGGCCTGCGATATATCGGTGTCACGCGCTTTCTTTTCACCACGAAAACGTTTCCGCAGTCCTACCCGAATCTGCCGTATGGAAAACAAAGAAAAAAAACCCTCCATCAATCCCTTTTTACCACTTTCTAATCAAAATATTAAATGCCTGCTGGGTAAACCTTTTAGTGCTTTCAGCTCTTGTGAGGTCTTGACTTTTTTTTCCTTTCCTTTTTTTGGGTATACACCGCTTATAGACACATGATGACTGTCGCATAAGAGGCCTGCAGGTCGTTTAACTACAGAGAGGTGTCGACAATGGTGCAGCGACAAGATAGGGCTTGCTTTCAGGCGAAATATAGGTCCAGTTTCAAAGGCGGCGTAAATATCTACGTCACATGTGGGTTATGGAACAAAGAATCAAAAGGTACGGAGAAAGAAGAAGAAGAAAAAAAAAAAAGCATTAATACCAGAGCAAAGCAAAGGCAACAAAGATGACGAGGATGAGAAAAGCTATTTTATCACTTCAAAAGAAAGTACGACCCTGTAACCTTTCAGATTCGCAAGCTGAAAATCGTCGGCTTGATCGGTCAGACGTCTCCATCAGGTAGATGCAAAGGGGCTACTCGAAAAAAATATATAATTTTCACAAGGGATAGTCTGGATGGTGTGTGTGTATGTGTGTATGAACCCCCAGACTTCGGTATTCCCTTGCTTTTCCACCCCAGGCTTAATCTCCAAACCACAATGCCTGTCACTGGAGCTCTATTGTGTCTAGAGGAACAAGAACAGCAGCCCGAGTGTCGTCAGAGGTCGGATTACGGCTCCAGAACTTTCCCTATTCACAGGCTAGTTCTTTAATATGCATCAGCCACCTCAAGCTGAGACGGCAGAGCCGGTCTTTTGTGCTCCTCGCCGTCTTAACGGTAAGATTTGGAAGGCAAGAGGCATTTATGGTGAGCAAGAGAAGGGATGCCATATAAAAAATTATAATAACACCAAAGATGAACACACTAAAGGGTTCAAATAAATGAATTAAAAAAAAAATCAGATCTGGACTTGATCTAGAAAATAGGCAATAAAGATTTATTTCTTTTTCTCGGAGAGGTATTAGAAGGAAATGATCGGTAGGTAGAACAAGATACCAAGCACAGCAAGAGTTCAATGTTGAATTAAAGTACAATATAAAAAAATAAAAAAAATAATTCTATGCATATCAGTGGCTATATAAATAAAAAAGTAATATATGCTGAATCCAAAGCGTTGAGACATTTAAAAACGAAAACCTTGACATTTACAGGACCGTCCCCCATCTTCCATTAAAGTTCCTTCCGTCCCAGATCCGTTTTTTTCCTTTTTTTTTCCAGCAAAAAGATATGAAACCTATTTTCCGATGGCAGAATAACTTTAACTCTTTCGCACCGTCTCGAGGGCATAGCGTACTGCGGCATACCTTCGTTTCGCGCAGCTGATTCTACACCGCGAGGGTTAGCTGAACTTTAAAAACATGATCTACTTTGCACCTGCACTGTAAGAACAAGGGCATTTTACAGTAATGAAGACCTGCTAAACCCAGTCTACCCTCCTCCTCTTTTTAAAACCACTTTGGGGTGTGTGTGGAAGCTCATATTAAATAATAAGCTGGAATAAAATTGTGCAAAACGGCTAATTATGTCTGTTTTTTAAACATCATTAAATATTAAACAGAAAGAAGAGAAATGAAAAATCTGTAAAAACTTTTTTTGTTCCCGCATACTGTTTTTTTTTTTTTTTTTTTTACTATTCATCAGTTACAGTAGAAACGCGACATCTGTTTCGTAGCTGCTCAGGTTTGCGCTCCATCTACAATTATAAGGTGACGGAGAAAACAGCTGTAACAGCTCTGACGGAGAGAAGCCACAGCTATATAGTTGGTGTGACCCGCCATCAAATCACACTTGACAGGACATAAAGAACTCACATATTCGACAAAATGAATTTCCCAGAGAGTGCAGAAAAAGAGGAAATTTTTTATTCTTTTTCCCCCGGCCGATGGGTTGAACCACCGCTTTGGCAATTAAAGTGCAGAAGAAAAAGCGCACAAAGATCTGGAGTCGTCAAAGCTTCCCCGCGCTTCCTCGATCCGTTCCTTTCTTGTTTGATTTCAAAGTGAAGAGATGGTACGGAGTGACCGGAGGGAAAAAGATTCAATGAGAAATGGAAGACGCCCGAGGGGCTGAGAATATCTCGCTGCCGTTCAAAGCCGACGGACGTTTTCTGAACGTGTGTGTGTGCCAATGTGACAGCAGCTGGAAGTTAACCTTGCCAAAGTGATACTGATTTCTCCCAAATCTCGCCTCGGGGCAAACCTAAAAATCAAAGACTAATAAATTTGAATTGAAAGCGACACTATTTTCCGGAGCTGTAATGATGCAGCAGGTGTAGGACCCACACCGCGACTTTGATTTCTGCGCTTTCAAATGAAACCTGGTCCGGTTATACCCGTTCCTGTCCCTGCTGCCCGGCATGGTGCTCAACCACACCCACATACTCATACATTTCAGCCAATACATCAGATCAGATCAGGTGTAATTTGGCAAAAAAGGACACTGGACCAACTGGAGCCTGGAACTGGGAACCACCAACCATCAAGGTCAAATCAAACTTCGACCACATCAATCCACTATTAATGACGTGTCCTTATGGGTGGATCATCAAATAGTCGGATAACTGAATATCTTAATATAGATACGCGGTTCTATAAACTTTCACAGATGCGAACAAGTCACGGAGCACTATCGCCTTCCACCTCCAGGGTCCGGATTCGATTCCCGTCTCTGTAAGCATGGAATTTGCATGTTCTCTCCGTGCTTGGTGGGTTTCCTCCGGTTTCCTCCCACTGCAAGACATGCAGATTAGGCTAATTAGCGTTCCTGAATTGCCCGTAGTGTGCGAGTGTGTGTCTGTTTGTGTGCCTTGTAATGGATTGGACCCCACTTCATGCCCCAGGTCTCCTGGGATAGGCTCCAGCTCCCCCACGACTCTGAATACAGGATAAAGCCGTATAGACGATGAGTAAGTGAGAAAAACCCAGAGCATTTAAACAATACAAACTAACTACAAAAACAAGAGTTTAACATTTAACTTAAAATTTAATTCAACAGAAAGCTACATTTTTATTAAGCAGCATGTATCACGGTTATGTCATCCACCATAATTATTATTTCTAAACAAACTTGGTGTATGTGGTTTGAGACTGGTGTAAGCGTGTGTAATGAGTGGGTCTGAGTGGGTCAAATTCGCTTGCAGAAACATTTTGGAGAAAAAGGCAGATGAGAGGTTTTTTAACTTGTGCAACTTTTGATACCATAAAACCATAATAATGCGTTTTTATTGCATCATTCGGAAGCTCGTGCACTCGGCACAGAATTGGTTACGTTCAGGCTGATCCGGTGATCAAGCTGAAAACCAGAAAGTTCTGGTCACTGGCTGGTGGACCGGTGCATCAATATATGATTCATAACTCAATCGATTTTCCCTCTATTTCCATTAACAATGCCACCTATCAGTGCTTCACCAGTGCAACAAGAAAGACTAAGAGGAGCGTGCTTTTCCTTTTAGTAAACTGCTTTTTCCTTGAAATGAAGTGGAAGGAAAAAAAAACGGAAAAAAAAAATCTCACACGGTGTTTGGATTTCACCATAAAAAGAGCTTAAAGTCATAAATGCTCAGGTTAAACCACAAATCATGGAGCCGCTGTTTTCAAACCACTTTTCATTTTAACAGGCGTATATAAAGCGATACCTCGTTACTATTGAGGAGAAAATATTACAGTGCTGAGGGATGCGAGTCTGGTCTCGAGATATGTTCTGTATCGATTGGACGTGTCGAGAAAATGTCTCGAGTTTGAGGAGCGGAAAAAACATTTATTTCACAAAGTTTTCAAGAAGTAACTCTTTCTTCTACAAAACAGCCTAATTATCAGCGAGAATAAAGGCTTAGCATTGAAAAGGATTTGACAGAAAGGGATTTGATTTTCACTCCTCAGCGTAAAACAGTCCTCGCTTTTTTTTTTTTTTTGTGGACTTGATTTTGACTCGACCTAGAACACTTTAACACTCTGTCTCAGCAGGTCCTGGTCTCGACGTTCTCCAAGACTTGGGGTTACATCAACACAGTGAGTGGATCTTTGAATGGAACGATTTTGTAAATTAGAGATTAATTTATTAGCCTCAGCAGTAATCCAGAAACGTTCTCATTACGCTCAGATTGAGTAAGTGTTTCCGCAGTCTTTTAATCCAAGGAATAAAATGATCCTGTGCTAGAAATAAGTCCAAAAATTCTCCATTTAATAAGATTTTGCAGTTGGATGGTTTGCATTCGACACTTTAGTTTAAGCAGATTGTTGTGTCTACCAATTTGAAATCTCACCAAAACAAAGAACTCCGTTTATCAACCAGGCTTGTAGATGAGCTTTTCAACCTCTACACAAGACTATTATAGTGGGAAAACAACAAGAAGCATGTATCTTGTTACGAGGGACGTTCAAGTCAAACCTTGTGATTTGTGATGAGATTTTTCATTGCAAAAGCGATTGACATTCACGGAAGACTTCAAGCACAGTATGGCCACGAGAATCTCAGCCGCAGTTAAACATTTGAACAGTGCGAACATTTTAAGGAGGCTGTGAAAGGTACATTTGTCCTTGAATGACGATCCTAGCCAAGGTGGTTTGTCGCAAAATGCAGTCGGTCCTGTGAACATTCAGCAAATGGAACGGCTGATCGTGAAAATCGATGGACAGACCCATCTGTCTGAACTGGAACTCGGCTGGGAGTTACTGCCACATCCTTCATAGAGTCTTGACCTTGCTCCAAGACGTTTCCACATGTTTGGGACGTTAAAGGAGTTCCTGGGAGGCCAGCATTTGAATCATGGCGCCGGTGTACTCAGTTACACTTCTGTTCACACAGACAATGCCTACATCATTAGAAGCGATTATTGATTTCTAGAAAGATGTTAGAGAAAAACTGAAATTATTGAAATGATCAATGATGGCTCAGTGAATATCTCATTTTAAAGTATTTGTCTGTTTACAGGGTTAAAGGTCTTTTCATGCACAACGGTTTTTGTTTTTCGAGGACTACACAAGAGATATTGCTGACAGATTCGGGGCAGGCTGTCAGGTGTGAGAGTAAGGTGTGAGCACTGGGTCTGCTGCAGGATTTCACTGTTGTCCACTTGCTCCAAATATTACAGCCATTTTCTTCCACAACAACGAAAAAATGTATCTATTTACAGAGGAACATATTTAAAACTTATTTCCTGAGAAATAAGTTACTACATGTCTAGACGTAATTTAAACAAGTTGAAGCTTTTCTATTAGTCAAATATAAAAAATGATAAAGCAAGCATTTCAGAGTCTTGGGCATATTATGTTTGCTAGACAAGTTAGATCGATACATGATTAACCGATGATGGCATGAAGTTGATTTGGGTAACATTCAGAATATAAGAGTTTACTGTATTAATAACTAAAACCGAATGATAATGGAATGTTCTTAAAACAGCTCATTTATACTGTACATTGGAACCAAGTGTGTATTAACATAAATACATACAAACGCCCCAGGCTTGACAATTTTAACATTAATCAAGAAATTTTAGTGAAGTTTACATTTTTTCTCTTTTTTTCAATTTCTTTACCCGCCCCAACCCGACCCGCGGGTTTACCAGACGACCCGCGCATCACTAGAAAACGCATTTCACAATACAAAATTTCGCCTTAAGAACTTGCCTCTGGAACGGATAAAATTCATATGCAGAGGTACCACAAAAAATCTGAGCATCTTTGAATCTTAGCAAGTGAAATATTCTTGAGTCTGGGCAGATCTAGCAATAATTTCTTAAAATATGATTACAATAAACCACAAATAAGTTTATTAAATTGATTTCTGGTCAAGCTTTACTAAAATTGAAAGTGAAAAATGCCTTGTTACTGGAAGATAACCTCGCTTATTTCGAGAAATAAATAATATTAAATTCCTAAAAAAAAAAAAAAAAAAAAAAGCAAAATTCTCTGCCAGTAGAACAAGACATTTTCCGCTTTTAATTTCAGCAAAGCTTGACTAGAAATAAGCTTAAGCTTTTATATTTGGTTAGTTGTAAACTTGTTTTAAGAAATTATAGACAGGTTTGGCTAAATTCAAGAATATTTCACTTTCTAAAATGTATTTTTTTTGCAGTATAGTGGCACATAAGCGAAATACTGAATTTAGCAAGATTATCTATAATTTCTTAAAATAAGATTACAACAAACCAAATATAAAACTATTAAGTTTGTTTCTAGTCAAATGTAACTAAAATTGCAGACAAAAATGTCTTGTTCTGTTGGCAAAGAATTTTGCTAGTTTTTAGGATTTCTTGAAAGAAGAAAAACCATCTGCCAATAGAAGAAGAAATTAAAGTCTAATGAACAGTTTAATAATCTTATATTTATTGGAATCTTATTTAAGGAATTATAGATAGCTTTGGCTAGATTCAAGAAAATAAATTTTTTAGCAGTTTGTTAAAAGATCAAACAAATGAAATGTTACATAATTAGATGGTTATATCTTCTTTTTTTTTTTTAATTCTACATGGAAAGGACAGCAAAACAAAAAGTAAGGACATAAAGGACGGTAAAAAGTATTACTAATTCCATGTACGCTTACAGTAAGTTCATGAGATTAGGATTGATCATCAGATAAAGGCAGAGGGGGGAGTCATAAACCGACCGCACGGCCAGGCACAAAGTCACTTTATTCAGCAGATTTTTTTAGTTCGAAGGGTAAAAAGACAAATAACTAGGACTAGAAAGATATGCTGCCAAAAACACACCGATGAACCACGTTTGCTTGTGTAGAATAAAAACCGACTCAAATATTAAACATAAATTATAGAATATAGACAAATTTACATTGCAGTATTGTAATATTTTATGTAATATATCTTAGTAAGTGAAAATATCTAGAATCTAGTCAAAGTTATCAAAATTATTTAATATAAGATTAAAATAAACCAACTGAATGATTTCTAAGTCTATTTCCAGACAAATTTTCTAGTTTCAAAGCATAAATTTCTTGTTCTGTTGGCAACTAATGTTGCTTTTATCAAGTAACACAGTAAATTATTTGCTAATAGAACTAGATTTATGCTTAAAAATAGTAGAAATTTGTGTAGAAAGACCTTAATAATCTTAAATTTTGAACTGTAATCTTATATTTAAAAAGTGTACATAAATATGACTATACTCAAGACATTTTCACATTTTTTCATAGTGTAATGGTGGCTCAACAGTTACCGCTCTGGGTTATTAATGAGAAGGTCAGGGGTTCAAGCCCCAGCAATGCCACCCAGCCCTGGTCAAGCCCTTAAGCAAGGCCACTAATTATCACCCCCTTTGCTCCAGGGGTGCTGTATCACGGCTGACCCTGCACTCTGACCCCTAACAAGCTAGGATATGCAAAAAAGGAAAAAAAAAAAAGGTCACTGTGTTGTGACAAATAAAAGCTTCTTCTAAGTAGAAAAGAAGACTATAGTGTTCAATATGGCTATATAACTAAAATTAGTCCTGACCCTTGGGCTTGTCCCTGGCTCTCACACTGGCAATTTTATTCCGTGTTGTTCGATTGAAACGATGTCCTGCCAGGTTCGAGTGCTATATGCTCATCGGCTTAGACGCTAGACAATCTGGACAAGGTCAGGGGAGTGTAATCCTAAATCCCTAATCCTGTTTATCTCGCCTGGACCAAATGCGCACACAAATGGTGGATAGATACTGTACGTACTCTACTGCGTATCTCAGTAGCTAAGATTTCGTGACTTGGTGTTAAAGTGGGGGAAAAAAATAATAGTGTGTGTTTAAATACTAAAGAGTGAACAGAATCTCAAATATCAGTGACCTGCCAAAGTGTGGCAGCTTACAACACCCAAAAAATCAGGAAGATCTGAAGTCGGTGCCGTGTCATGTCGAGTTACGGAGTGCAGGAGCCGGAGGAGGAAATCAATCTCCCCTGTCAGCTCAGAAAGTCTCTGTAGCATCAGCCTATATTCACTCTGGCAGGTTTGTCAGTGTGTGTGTGTGTGTGTGTGTGTGTGTGTGTGTGTGTGTGTTGGACTTTATCCTGAGCGCGTCTGTGTGCTCTCACACCCTGCCTTCTACACACATGGCACTCGGTCCAGTGTGCTGGTAAACAGTCTCGCCGGCCTGCACACAGTGTGCTTCCACCGTTCTGTCGCTCTGCCATCTGCGGCTAACTCGGGGACGGGCGGAGTTGGCATGGAGCTTAGACAAACCCCCCACGCACAACATGGACAGCATTCAGCCTGAGCCATGTACTCAGTACGCTGCTTATCTAATGTCCATTCTCATCACAATCTTGTGTTGCGCTGGTACCACTAGGCCCCAAAATCCCAGATCACCTGACCCTGGGGATGGTGGATTATGGAAAAAAATAGCGAGGTGTCCTACTTGAATGTGGAAAATTAGGGTGAAATAATGCGCTGGAGGAAAAAAAAACAGCTGAAGGAATATTAAATAAATGTGATTTTATAAAGAGGGCAGCATGGTGGCTTAGTGGTTAGCAATGTCGCCTTGCACCTCCAGGTTCCGGGTTCGATTCCCGCCTCGGGGTCTGTCTGCATGGAGTTTGCATGTACTTGGTGGGTTTCCTCCGAGTACTACGGTTTCCTCCCACAGTCCCAAGTCATACAGAATAGTTCCCAAACTGTCCATACTGTGTGAATGAGCATGTGAGTGTGTGCCCTGCGATGGATCGGCACCCCATCCAAGGCGTCGTGCCAGTCTCATAAAATCCAACCTGTATACAGGATAAAGCAGTATAGATGATGAGACGAAATTTGGGTTCAAAGTTGGGTCCAAAAGTCTTTGACCACTAATGTGAAGACCTTTATTTTTTCCTTTTTATCATCATAATTTATTACATCATCAGCATTCACATGCATGAATTTATTCAAATGTTACCGAGTCGGATTTTCCAAGCAGACCTCCACTATAAATGTTTTTCCTCAAAGACCAAAAAACACTTCTAAAAAGCTAAACTCAAATTTAACAGGTGTTGCCCGAAGGCGTCTACAATCATCCAAGATTAACCCATCACTTAGACTCCTGGCAGAATAAGATATAAACAGATGGAAGGGGAATCTAAAAAAAGCAACAAAAAAAAAAACCCTTCATGTGTCGGCTATGCGGCAGAGATTGCATATTTGTATTCATTTCATAACAGATATGAATATCCACAACTTTTATCCTCAGTTACCGAGAGCCAGGCTGGATTAAAGCGAACAAGGAGCTCTGTGAAAAGGCCGTGCTTGGGTCAGCTCGGAGACGCGGGTTTGATGCAAAAATACCTTTTAGATGTCAAGTCTGAAGGTGCTGCTGTGTAGGTGCTTGGCAGCGGAATAAAAATAAATCGCTGAACTGTCAACCTGAAGCAGCGAATCTCGTCTCAGTTCTGGTTCAGCGGCGAGAAACACGGCACTTGTTTGGACTCGGATGCTTATAAAGCTGTTCTTTTACCCGACAAGTCAAAACGGCGTTTACACTGCAAAAAAAATAATAAATAAATTTGCATCTCAGCAATACAGAAATACTCTTGAAACTAACCAAACCATCTATAATTTCTTAAAATAAGATTACAACAAATCAAATATAAAATTATTAAGCTTATTTCTATAAGATAATTTAGCTATATATATATATATATTTTTTTTTTTTTAAAGACGCAAAATTCTCGGGCGACATCGTTCACATGCAATTTTAGTCAAATTGAACTAGAAATTAGCTTAATAATCCTATATTTGGTTTGTTGTGAATTTATTTTAAGAAATTATAGATAGGTTTGACTAGATTTAAAAATAGATGCTGTAACTAGTTGCTGTAAGATTAAACATCCGTATTACATTGCAAAAAATTACATCTTAGCAAGTGAAATATTTTTAAATCTAGCCAAAACCTAGCTATATCTTCTTCAAATAAGATTACGACAAACTAAGTTACTAAACTTGCTACTTGTTTTGTTGTATTGTTACTAAATTCTTAAAAAATAGCTAAATTATCTGCCAACAGAACAGATTTTTTTTGCTTGCAATTTTAGTAGCATTTGATTGGAAATAAACTTAATAATCTTATATTTGTTTTGTTGTAATCTATTTTTAACAAAATTATAGCTAGGTTAGGCTAGAATCAAGAATAATGTACTTACTAATATGTCATTTTTTTGCAATATAATACAGATGTTTAACCTTAAAGTTAACATCGCAGCATCTTAGCAAGTGGAATCTTCTTGAATCTAGCCAAACTCATCTATAATTTCTTAAAATAAGTCCACAACAACCAAAAAACCAAAAAATAGTACGACTATTAAGAATATTTCTCGTCAAATGTTTTTTGCTAGAAATGTTAGTACCATTTGACTAGAAATAAGCTTTAGCTTATATTTGTTTTGTTGGTAATGTGTTTTTAGAAACTGATAGATACATTTGGCTAGATTCAAGAATATTATATATGCTATGATAACATTTTTTGCAGAATCTTAACATCTTAGCAAGTGAATACTATTGTATTTAGCCAGAAAATCTATAATTTCTTAACATAAGATATGAACAAACTAAATATAAGATTATTAAACTTTCTGCTAGTCAAATGTTACTAAAATCGCGAGTGAAAATTTTTGCTAGTTTTTAGGAATTTATTTGTTGAAAGAAGCTAAATTCTCTGCCAGTAGAACAAGACATTTTTAGTAACAATTAACTAGAAATAAGCTTAAGCTCATATTTGGTTTGTTGGAAACTTGTTTTTTAGAAATTATAAATACATTCGGCTAGATTCATGAATATTTCACTTGTTAAGACGCAAATCTTTTTGCAGTGTTTGATAAAATGATCAGGATTCTGCTTATAAAAAATTAAGATTTTAAGATGACATTACTTCTTTTTTATTTCTTTCAGATGAAGAAACAAAAAGCATCAGCTGACAACCATACCTATTCAATATTACGTGTAAAATATAATACAAATCATTTCTTACAGTAAGAAGTAAGTTTGAAAGTGAATGTTTCCAGGTCCAAAAGAAATCTTTTCCAAGTCTAATTATACTCTTTTCCAATTCTTACTGGATTGGAAGAAATTCCTTCTTTCTTATCCAATACTCAACCCACCATTTTGTTTTGCTGGCACTTAGGTTTTAATCAAAGTCTATCATTCACATTTCACTGAGAGGGCCAAAAGCTGAAAATGTTGAATTTGGAACAACGGATTTCCTGTCAGGCAGCCCAGTTCTTTAACCACTAAACCAACCCTGCTCTTATTACTTTTAACCGGCGCTCAGAATAACCTATTGAACGCCAATTCTAGGTGTTTAACTTTGGTACTTACTGATCCTGATTTCCATGGTGTGTATACAAACTTGAAACTGTTCACTGTTATGTTGGGACTCTTGGTTCTTACCCCTTCCTTGTATTCTCATGGCATGTCTGCACCTGCTTCCTCCTACAACTTGTGCCTATCCCTCCCTACTTCCAATAGTGCCAACCCAGCAGCGCGAATTCCCAAAATAAAACGATGCAGCCTTGTTTTCATGGTGGCATTCTGAAAAACACAAAAGTGCTTATGCAATGTCTGCTTTCTCGCAACAAGCATTTTCAGGAATTTATTAAAAAGAAGGGGGGAAAAGTTTTGATTTGTAGTCAGTCAGCTCCTCTACAAGTCTGTGAAACAGCCAGAGGATAATTGGCAGAGGTGTGCATCAGCTAGCGATTGGGAACAAGGGCAGCGCTTACATACTAGGCCCAGATGCTTGGGAGCACCTTCGTCCCTCTCCTCTTAATTAGGCTGCACAACACGGTGGGCTATTTTTAGACTCTCAGGCTACCAAAGGCGCACAAAGAGCTGAAAAGGGTGGGGGAAGAGAGAAAGAGAGAGAAAGATGAAGAGAAAGAGAGAAAGAGGCTTTGTTTTAGAGGACAGTGGAACGTCGTCTGTTCCATTCAGTGTGGAAAATACGCCTAGGATGAATTAAAAGATGAATTGTTTCGGTTGGAGATTCATGGAATATGTTATAAAAAAGTATAAGCATATAAAATGACAGCTGTTTTTCTTGACTTTTAAAAGTGTGAAAAGTTCGTTCGGGATGTGTTGCACAGTATCTGCTTAAAATCTGCAACCAATGAAGAATCACAAGGCGCCAAGGCACAAGGATATCCTTGATATCTCGTTAAAACGCTCTGCCAAACCCGGACAGCAGTCGGCTTGAAGGCCTGGTGCCTTCAGATTCCCCTTCGCCAGACGAAACGCGTGCCTCCTTGGATTTAAATCAGAACACTTGGCCAGTTTGAAATTTTCCATATTTTTCCCCCTCCCCTGATTAATGCCGAGCGCATGCTACACGGATTTCAAAATCTCAGAATCGCTGACCCGCTCATGCTACACGACTTTAACCTTTTCTGATCGGTTGTCTGGTGGACATGGGGTCACGTGAACTACACACGCGCTCACAGACGAGGGTCACGCGCTACAAGAGCTTTGATTTGTTACAAAAATAATCCTGATAGCTGTCTACGTATCTCATAAGGTTTTGTGAGCATTTTAGGCAGAAAAAAACAAATAAATGTAAAAATACTGAAGCAAGGCTTGATTGAGGACTTTGAGGCAGAAAGTGATGATCGCCTGCAACAAGCTGCAATAAGATTAGTTATTTTTAGACTGCGTGTCAGCTCTGTTTTTATTTCGGCTGTTCCTAACATCCATTTGGGAATGGCACGTTGAACAATTTTCTTATAGAAGCGATATTATTCTGCTGATAACCCGCTTCCCACAAACACAGATAGCTGACTAGCAATTTAATTAATACAATTTCCCTTTGGGACTAATAAAGTACTCTATCTATCGATTAACTGGATTCAGGGATCTGCTGCACGTCACAGCAAATGAATGTGATTCCTTCTTAGACTCTCATTGGCTGTTTCTCAGAGCTGTTCAAACATGCTTGACCGTATCAGGGTCTCTGCGATCGCTCCATGCTGAGGAAATTATGCGCCAGAACTATTAGAGCGTTGAGATTAGGGATGTACCGATACTGATACCGGTATCTGGTATCGGCCTCGATACCACATTTTCTAAAGTACTTGTACTCGTTAAAAGTCCCCCGATACCGCGAACCGATACCATGTTCTGAGAAATGTCTATTTTTGAGCGGCGTGTAAGGGGTTAATCACAGGCGCCGAGTGCCCGCCCCCAGGCCCCGC
>JAQMYG010000011.1:3867369-3888852 GCA_030014215.1 Clariallabes teugelsi
GTTTATGATTGTTTAGAAACATGTTTTCCATTAGGTGGGTGACAATTATAGGAATAAAAAGTGGCTTTGTTGTTTTTGATTTATTTTTGCTGGGTCACTGCAAAGCAATGCAAAGCTCTGATGGGCGGAGTCAGGAGACGCTACAGTGCACTGAATGGATAATAATACGGAACAAACCAATAATATGCCACGGCCTTTACTCTCTTCCACATCTCAACTGCTTTCAAATTCTACAGAGGATTTTGGAACCAAGGATCCGGCAGTGCTCTCTTTACCACCACGATTAAAACACCACCATCACAACTCTCATCCCTCCTGGCAGTTTTATAATCCACGCCGACGTATACCAAAGCTCTCCTGGTAGCACACGGTGACTGGACGCATTAACAACACCCTTTATTCTGGTTTTCCCTTTAATTGTTCACCAATCTGTTTATTTCCTGTAAATCAATCAAACCCACCATTTGAAGAGTGTAACGAAAGCACAGTTGACAAGAACAGCAAAAAGGAAGTGACTCAGTCGCTGTTTCCAAATATCTGCACGTACTCATTTTTTCCTATGAACATGCAAGCAAATTCATTAAGGAAAGAGCATGAGACTAAAATGTGAGTCACGCAGCAAAAATGATCATTGATGCAATTTTCTGGTATGTTATACAGCCAAAAGTATGTGGACACCTCATTGCCACTGCGCTGGCCGATTGACCAATTCCAGATATACCGTGTTATAATCTATATAAGCTGGTGGGAAAAAATAAATAAATAACATATTAACCCAGATAACCAACTTCTAGAGCTGTGAATCAGGGGTAGACTCAATTAAATTAAATTAGATTTTTGGGAGTTTTGATTCGACCCAATAGTACAAATGTTTAATTGTCTAATTTGTTTCAAGCAGTTATTTATTTATTTATTTATTTTTTTTTTTTTACAGATTTACAGACTACTAAAAGCATTTCATAACTATTAAAGTGCCAAAGTTACATTGTTGATTGTTTAAGTGTCACGTCTCGTAAAAAGCAAAAACCTTTTGTTAATGCTTCACATTCCAGTCCTGTAGCAGGCGCTATTGCACCTACCGGTCATAAAAATCAAAAGAAAAAGAAACAATGCTAATCTTGAAAGACTTTGAAGAAGATGCAAGGAATTTGTATTGTCTGTAGGAAGCTATAGAATATTTTTAAGGAATTGGTCAATTTTGGAGCAACTACTGTTTGTGCTGTAAGTTTTAGCTAAATAATTCGAGAAATGTGAATCAATTTTGAAATTTAAACTGACCTGATTCAATGGAATGAAAAAAAAAACCCATTATTTATTAATTTATTATTTACATGGTTCTATAATTAACTAATAATAATAATAAATAAATACTAATAATACAATCAATCATATTTTTTGGAACTCCAAGTATACAACCAGTATATAACAGCAACTACTTTTGCAACCATTCCAAAATATTAAAAAGCACAATTTATTGTTGATTAATAAATAATAAAAACATAAGAAAAAATTTATTGGGCTTTATTGTTCCACTCTGGACTGTATTAGTGCTGTATAACAGCATAACATTAAATATGAATAAATAAATGGATTAAAAATGACAATTCTTTAATTTTTCCTAGAAAACTGTTGTGGTTTAAAAGAAACAAAAACACTTCGACCTGCCTTTGATTATTTCTCCGTTATAGCATGCCTACCTGGGTGATGTTCTTCTCTGCAAAGCACACTGTTCCTCTAATTTCTTACAATATTAATATATAATTGCAAACCATTTTTCACACATACGGGAGCCATCAAGTGTCACAAACATTCCTTCTCCAGCACGTTCTGTTCTCATGCAATGCATCACTTTTTCGCTGCTTTAAACCTCACAGCTAGAGAATGACGAGCGGCTGTGCATTTTTTAAAAAATTATTTTTTTTTACCTTCTCCCTGGCACACCAAAGCGAAAGATCTCAGAAAAGCCTTTTAGGAGATAGCACTCCTCGTACAGACCTTAACGCCGACGCGTCAGTACACAACTCCGTGTGAAATTTGAAAGCACCTGGTTACACATTTGGTTTTCTGGAACTCTGTGGGGACGGATTACATCGCTGGAGGATTTTTCTACGCTTTCCGTGGAATTCTCGTTACTGATACACAACCATAAACACAAAAACAAATGTTAAACAAATCTATTGATGTTTCATTATTTCTCATTGTTACAGGAAACATGTAAGATGTGCATTAGCCTATTAAAAGGATTTGCTGTTGTGTCTGGGGTTGGTCAAGGAAGCGGCAGAAATCCTACAGATTAGATTAGAGGAGATTCAACTTCATCACTATAAAGTAACAGTGGAATGAAATGTAGTTTAGTATTTAAGCTCAGCATCGGTCAAGCGCTTTGTGACATCAGAACGAGGGGAAAATAACATGATCATCTTAAGTTGGATTTGGACCCTTTCAGAAACTGCTGATTATGGGTTTTGAGGCACAACAGTCTTTTGAAGTTATACTTCTTATATGCAGCAGTGGGAGCTCAGAAGTTCAAGAAGATGCTGAGGTTACCAAGGAGAGGGTCAAGGGTTGGGTTCAAACTCCAACACCGCCAAGCTGCCACTGACAGGAACCTTGAGCATAGCCCTTGAAGACATCATCTCCAGGGGTGCACCATCATGTCTAGCCTTTTTCTGACCCAAAAATTCAGTTCTATAATGTACACGTACCAAATAAATGCTTCCAAAAACAAAAAACAGCAGCAGTTCTGCAAGTAGAAACTGACTCAAGTTGACTTCAACAGAAACAACCACTCTTTACAAGCGTGGTGAGCAGGAAAGCATCTCACAAGACATCAAATCTTGATGTGGTTGGGCTGCAATGGGCAGGAAACCTCATCATGCCCTGATCCTGTTAGAATCTTCATTGAATACTTCTCTGATCCTTAGTAAGGTTTGGCTAAAACATTAAAAAGGTAAATTCAACATTACTTCCATGAGGCCCTGTATTTGTGTGTGTTTATGGCTATCATGATATTTAGGTCTCGTATCGGCGTGATCATCTATTTGTTACCGTGAGCCACAGTAATAAAAAGAATCCACAGCACTCTCAGCAAACTAATTCTCAAATATCATGCCTCTCAGCGCTATCCCAAACCAATAAAACTATTTTTGTCGCTGGGAAAGTCGCCTACACGTCGGATCGGTTAATACGTACCTCTAGGAGGTCCTTCTCTTTTTTGTAGATCTCATCAAAAACGTCTGCTCGTGGAGTCCTGGCTCTGTATTTGAGCCCCGGGAGCCTCCTCAGGCATTCCTGCAACAGAAAAAAAAAATAATAAAAAATCACAGGGCATCGATTAAACAAGGAACGACAGGAGTACACGCAGAAGAAACTGGACGGACTTGAAAAAGCATGAAAAGATCTGTAACACTGATGTATTTATGAGGCATTACGGCGATGCCTCCGTCAATGTTTTAACAGCTGAAACAGAGAAACTGTTGGTGATCAAATAAAACGACGGCACGGCATATAAATCATGCTGACATTTACAGACCGAACGCTGCAGATTTGCACCTCCGAATCTCATCGAGATCTAGGCACTACATAAACAGGACCTGGGACATGAGGGACGGTTAATAATTCAGATCTTGTGTCTTGCTCTGATGCTCAACAGCAGCGACAACGACGGGTCAATTTCTCCCTTACCCTGAGAGCGAGTGAGCGTGCCTGCCGTCTAGAACCGATTTCAGTGCCGGCTTCCTTCTCCAGCCATGAAAGCGAGACGCTGGATCTCCAGAGGGAGGAGCGTTTATCATGAAAAAGATACATCATAGACGGCCGCATTACACATAAGTGAAAGGAGGGGAAAAGCCAAATCCGAGCTGCTGGATCAGGGCCATGGATGGATTGGCAGATTCACTGTAGCATCGGTGACTCTGGAGAAATGCCAGGCCTGTTCTCACATGGAATCTGGCAGTGAGGTAAGATCATCAAACACACACTTGATTTACTATCCTTGTGGGGACATTATTTTGACACAACTATTAAAGCAGCCAAGTGTCTCTCCAAGGATTGGGGGTTTAGAATTTCATTCCCTGGTCCGAGTGTATGAAGTTTGCATGTGCTTTGTGGATTTCCTCCAGTTACTCCGGTCTCCTCCCACAACCCATGCACATGCTGTGTGGGTGGACTGGGGTTTCCAAATTGCCCCAAGTCACAATGGAATGGGTGCGTTGGAATCCCATTGTTTGACAAGTTCCACGGTATAGGTTCCAGTCCCCCATGACCCTACACAGGATAAGTGGTATACATAACGAACGGATGGATGGATGGATGGATGGATGCTCAAGCTACCTTCAAAAATCACACCTGGAGGAAAGTGCCATTTGCCTCCTTATGCATACACGAGCTAACACACAAGACAACATATGCTATGTCTTATACATACAGAGATGTCGCTAATTAGTTCTAGCTGAAGAGTTGTACTAATTGACTGAAAACTAAGTCAAATTAGAAAAACTGTGAAAAACAGTCTAAATCCCAATGGTATTGAGCGTTTGGAGCCATGGCCTAGGTCATCACCAGTCAAGAAACTTCTGTCTTCTGTGCACGTTCTTCAGGAAGCCATCAAGCAGGTATGGATTGAGCAAATGACCCCAGAGTACTGTAGACGGTTTTTCTGACTGTACGCCAGTCAGATCCAGCAGGTTTTTGAACAATAAAGGACTTCATACTAAATACTGATATTTAATATGCCATTTTATTGTGTAAAATAACAAATTACCCTTATTCTCTTGAAAATTTGCCATCATCACTGTAATTGAGGGGTAAGAAAATATGCCATCCCTCCCAGCCAGAGACCATGAATGTGAATCCAGTGGCATGATCGGGATTTCAATTCTTGCTGCATGGGCGATGTGATACGGATGAACGCTTTGCGGGTTTACGGTAAACCACTTGGAGGCAGGGGGGAAAAAAAGATCTAAGCCAGTGGGGTTCAGGGGTCTGTGAAACAAAGCCAAATGAATCAGCCTAGTAGAAGAAGAAGAAAAACACAGACACCAATACCGCAAATATTGGTGGAAGTTGAAAGTACAAATTGTTCCAGGAGTTAAAATAAATAAATAAATAAATAAAATAATAAATCTCCATGTCAACCGGGAAATTCGTAGCTGTAGATACTAGACTTTACTAAATATAGTAGAAAACACACAAGATTCAAAATCACATACAGCGCTAGTGAGAGCAGCGTGATTTTTGACTAGCAAACAACGGAATCGGATTTCCATTTAGCATATCGATACACCGCTACCGTCTTGATGAGGTGCTTTGCACGCGGTACGACTGCTAATACAGTTCTCCCAGTGCCTCAGGATGCAGCTCAGTGTTTGATGTATTTGGAGTGACGTTTCTGTCCCCTTTTCTGAAGTTCGAATAAAAGTGAAGAGGCTCGGTCAATGGTTATTGCAGCTGCCCAAGGGGTCTTATATCTTCAGCTGGCATGTGTCACGGCTTCAGAAAACAGTGAAGGTGAGCTGGGAGGACAGCCAACAAAAACAGAGTCACACTTCACTGGTGCCTGTCTGAACAGCTGAGGCCATCCTTCATACACACACACACATATAGTCACATGCACACACACGGACACACACAAAAAGTAATGCAGCTGCTTCAGTTTGAGCACAAGGACCAAAAATGCAGGTCCGCTTCGAAATTCCACTACGTCTGAGCCAAATCTCGTCTCGTCCTCCGAGTCAAAAAATTATCCAAGGTAATGAAATTAAACACAACTTTTATTTCCCAGGAGAATTCGTGCTCACTTAAGTCGGGCTATGCGTCGTTAATCGGGACACTGCTGAACAGCAATTAAGGCTGGGTGAAGAGAAACCGAATAACAAATTAAACATAATCCCCGGGAGAAGTTGAGATTAAGACGAGGAGCAAAAAACAAAATTCCTAACGAACATCAAGAGTCGTTTTAAATACGAGCTTATCCGGAGACGAGCATGGACGTGGATGTTCCGAAAAATGCAAAATGCGTTCTTGTTAAAATGAGAAGCAGGGACAGAATTAACGCCGCAATCAGATCACGCGGGGGTCGGCGCGGCGGCGTTGGCGTTATCAGATATAGATGAGCAGAGGATGAGAGAAAGCACTTCACCTGTATTACAGCTTCAGATAACAGTTTAGACCTGGGATACGGAATGTTCTTTAGCTCAAGGAGGATTGTTAGGATGCCGAGTTTGGGGATGTACACTGGATACTTTTGCATACATATTGTTTTATGTGTGTTTTTCTATATGTTATTCAAATCAACAAGGACTTAATAAAAAAGAATAATAATAATAAATTAAATACCAAAATAAACTAACAAAAAATTATAACTTAAAAAACACGGTTTTTGGGGGGACATGCTAGTGCTGCACAATTAATCGCATATAAAATCGCAGTATGGAGCTGCACAATTATTTAATCACAAAATGCTGTAATTTATTATAGGTGATATATACATAGTCAGAAACTTATGTAGCTTTTTTTCAATAATTTCCTTCCTTTTTTTTTATTTTTTTTTTTTATACTTTTGAGGTTATAAATAAATATTAGCAAACATCGTTTTAACAAGATCACTTGTGCCAATTTTATTTTCTGAGTCTAGATAAATGTTTTAATACATAATGATAACGGGACATTTTAAATATAGTGCAGTATAAATCACAAGTGTGTATTAAAATAAATACCTCGACATACGAACGCCCCAGCCTTGAGAATTTTTGGAGTTTTGGAGGAAATTTTAGTGAAGCAAGTTTACACATTTTTTTTTTTTTTTTTTTTTTGCCATTTTGTGTAAGATTTAGTGAAGACATAGCACAGCGGGTCCCAAAAATGTTAGCAAGAAGAAAACTGAGACGCATTCAGTTTGGTTTTTAAAGGAGCCAGTGCCAAGAAGAATCATAAATTGAGGTTAAATGTCGATTTATTTCATATTTTACTTCAGTTTTGTGACTTTTCTAAATGTTTTGATTATTTTTATATGCAAAAACATGATTATAGGAAATAATGGTGATTATTTCTCTGGGTTGCTAGAACAGATTATCTGCATTTACATTATGGAAAATGCGTTTATTTAAATAAACAGTAAATTTTACGCAATTTTTGCCTCTGGAACAGTATGCCGAGGTAGCCCTGTAAATAAATAAATACAGAAATAAATAAATCGGCAGGTGACCGGTACAGGTTGAAGAGATATTTAACTACAATCAGAAGAAATGTTTAAGGAGCAAAAATATTTCATTAAATGCACGAGTCCACAAAGTTGTTTAATTTTTCAGATTTTATCACCATCTGTTAGTAAAAAATGTAAATGGGAAAAAAATGTCTACTCCAATTCATAAAAAAAAAAAAAATGCTGTCATTTAAAAATTTGGCCCATGCTGCGGATAGATAGATAGATAGATAGAGCGATAGATAAAAACATTAGTTCCTGAAATATTGTGATAAGGGAAATACTGGGTGAGCATATGTACAATCTATAAAAAAATAAATAAATAAATAAATAAATAAAAAACACTGTGTTGCACATCAGTTAAAAATATGACTCACTTTTCACAAAACAGTCGCCAATACTTTTCAATAATTTACAATTATCATAATTATTGTTTGATTGTACAAACATGCCGATGCAAAATGCGCGTAAATTGCCGTCCTGATTTACTGTAAGACGGACGCTGGAATCAGAATCCACCATCTCTCGGAGCGAATTATTAAACCGCCTGTTTACCCGTGCATGTTTTCGAGGATGCTGAGAACAAGGAGTTTAAATACAAAGCCAAAGTAAAATCGTTGAGGCTATTACGCCTGATCATTTCCTTAAAATACATCTTATTATTCATACAGCATTTCGAAGACATAGCTTTCGCCTGCTTCGTTCGAACCGAGGCTGAAAAAGCAGTCTGGCGGATGTCTCCGAGGGGAGCGAAAAAAAAAGAAAGAAACTAGTTTGGGTGCAAAAGCTACACCGCGTTCTTTACAACGGCATCAGCAAAAGCATCGCCTCCAGCAAGACTTACTGTGCCTTTGCACATCAGAAAGGCATTTTAACTGACAAAACTGTCATGAACGGTGTCCTCGGGCTACGATTTGAAATTCCATCCGCAGCGGGCCGCGTTTTTCATTACCTACTGTATGACCAGAGGACAACGCTGCAGAATAGGGACCGTGAAGAAATTCACAGCGAGAATTTATTTAAAGATAAATTTTATTTAAAGATCCATTTTATATACAGTATATTATTCCTGCGGTAAGAAACTCGTCCGCAAGCATGCGCATGGGAATACAGACAGACGCGGATCCGTGGCGTATGGTAACTTGTTCCCGGCGCAAATAGCAATCTCAGATATCAGCTGTAGGAAAAGGTCTAATGGGTTCTTCCCCCAAAGCCAGTATGGAATGCATTTCCCAGTTGTCTGGGGGAATCTACTCCATTTCAGCTCCGTCAAACCCGAATACGTTTATGATATTTTCCCTCTTTTCCCCTCAGAAACCTGGCGCGTTGCCTTACCCAGGTGTTGAAAACCATTCTGGGATATGAGAACATCGACAAAATGCCGAGCCCTAGCTCTGAGGCGCACCCAGGCGGAGGTCACTTTAGTGCCGTACACGTCAACAGGGCCTCAGCATCCCGTGAGTGTATTACTACAGCAAAGGATAATCATAAAATAGGGCGGTAGTTTAGTTTATTAAACTGGTGTTGTGGAAGAAACAGCACTCACAACCAGCCTGCTGAATAGAGGTTAATATGCAGCATAGAACAAAAAATTATTCAATGATGTATCACGATTCATTTGTCTGGCGATTCACCCGACTTTAAAATGCATTTATTTATTTTTTTTTACGTTTGTTTTAAATTTATGCGCGTAAATTTGAGGCGGTAAAAAAAAAAAAAAAAAAAAGGTTGCAGTTCCTCTATAATCCTACAGGTAGTGCTCTAAACTATTCACACATCTGCAGTCGGTACAGTGTCCTGTGTGGAAGAAGCGAATTATTTGTAACGTTTGTTTGATTTTTGGATTTCATTACAACATTTCTAAACAAACAAGTACAATAATATCCAATCAGCAGATTGTTTATATTTAAACAATCGCAAATCGGTACCAAGGTATCGTGATAATCGTATTGCATTGTCCTTTGTGATTCACATCACTCAAGTCCTTAACAACAAAATCTTCCAATTCCCTTAACTGAAAAGAAAAAAAAAAAAAAAATCTAGTAAAATTTATAACGAATAGCTAATTTCGCAGTGCTGTCTGGTGGGTGTGACCCTGCGTGGATGTCTAGCCGTCTGCGTCAGGTTTCTGTGCATTCTGAGATGCTCTTCTGCTCACCATGGATTTAAAGAGTGGCTATCTGCCTTACCGTTTCCTTCCATTTAATGCAAGGACGTCTGACGGTTCAGACCATTCTTCTCTGAGCAAGCAGGCGAAGACGCCGTAGCATTTATACCAAACACTATCAGAGTTTCACTTGAATTTCCATCTTCAGCTTTCCATTTTTGTTGCATCGAGTTTTCACAGCACATTTGGCAAAAGGCTCGGAGACATACGCGTAAACACGGTTAAATTAAAAGCCTCGCCTGGACGCGCGTTTCCGAACGACTTCGCTTTCAGTAGCGCCGGACTCGGAGAATAGCGGCTCGCCGCCCACGCCGAGCGTCCCTGCAGAAATTTTTCCGCCGGATCACAGCGGTGCGGTATGATTAAGCACCGCGGGACACTGGGGAACGGCCAAGACCAGCGAGCGCTCTTCTATTAGCTAATGCTTCATGGAGAAGTTATAGATACGGACTTAATGTCTGCCCTTGCAAATGAGTCATTCCTTTATTTATTTATTTTTTTTCCCTTTCCTTGCCACATATTCAACGACCACACATCTCATATCTCAAGCCCATTCTTTTCCTTTTTCTGCAGATTTATACCCTCTGTAACAAGAACAGGCAGTGGAGGAAGGTGATAAATGAGCGTTTCATGCTGATGGTGTTACAACAATGACAAAAAAAAAAAAAAAAAAAAATGTAAAACTTCAAGTGTGAGAAAGACAACCGTTCTTGCCTCAGTGGTTTTTAGACACATTGCAGACAAAGGGGGGGGGGAAGGGATAAAAAGTGACTCGGACAGCTAACTTAAGGAAATAACGGGCATGTTAGATTTTGAAATGATCCATTTTTTTTGCAATAAATCCATATTTCGATACGCGTTTCACTCATGTGATGTCATAGAAGGTCTAACAAGGCCACTAGTTAGGTAGGCCACTGAGTCTCTTCGCCATCCTCTGGTGAGCATTTTGCTGTGCTGCAAACATACCTGAGCGGATCTTGTTGGAGTACAGTGCCGTGGAAAAGTATTTGCCCCTTCCTGATTTTTTATTTTATTTTTTTGCATATTTATTTGTCACACTACAGTATTTGTCAAAGTCCGGGTTTAAATATGATTAAATCCATAAACAGGCCGTTCATACTTTGAAACCTGCAAATTCTGCAAAGAAGAATGGATAAAAATTCCTCCACATTGATATGACAGACTCATTGCCAGTTATCACAAACACTTGATTGCAGTTGTTGCCACCAAGGATGACGCAACCAGTTATTAGGTTTAGGGGGCAATTACTTTTTTTACAAAGGCCAAGCAAGGCCTTTTTTTTTTTTAATGAAATAATGAATAAATGAAAAATAAATTAAATAATATTAAAATTACTTTGATGATCATTTAAGTGTGACCCAAAAAAAGGGAGCAAATATCTTAGCAAGAGAGAATATCTTGAATGTAGTCAAATTCATCCAAATTTTTTTAACATACAGTATGATACAACAAACCAAATATATTGTCTAATCCTTCAGTTTATTTCTTGACAAATCTTACTATTTTACCCCCTCTGGATTTTCCTGATTTTCTTACTTAATTTAGTCGTAACCAATTCCCACCTTTCATTAGGCCACTCCCCCTA
This sequence comes from Clariallabes teugelsi, assembly GCA_030014215.1. Lineage (NCBI taxonomy): Eukaryota > Metazoa > Chordata > Actinopteri > Siluriformes > Clariidae > Clariallabes > Clariallabes teugelsi. The sequence goes on from JAQMYG010000011.1 coordinate 3,878,344, forward strand.
TCAAGGCTACAACTACCAACCATGGAGGGCGATGACCATCACGTGTTTCCTTTAAAACTGCCAACCGTATCTTTCCTACCTGCTAGCGCCATCCGCCCCTTCCGATTTGGTGAGCTCTCAGACACCTGTGACTGGCTAGAGCCGCGATCGACGTCAGAACGCTAGAGTGCCACTTTCGAGACATAAATGTTTAACTACCTAAATTATCTGCCAATAGAATAAGGAAAAAAAATAAATAGATAAATAAATTTCAATGATTATATTTTAGGTTTGTTGTATCACAAAGAAATTTCAGATAAATTTGAGTAGATTCAAGATATTCAGACTTGCTAAGATATCATTTTTCGCATTGCAGCTGTTGCCATCTGCAACGCCGCGATGTGTAGGTACAAAGTATAAATCAGGCTATAATGCTAATGCGATGTGTTATAGTAGCGAAAAAGACTAAAATAGTAAGTACAGTTTTCGTTTAATTGTAACTTTTAATTTATACTGTAAAATAATCTAATTAACATTTAGTTTGGTTTAAAATTTCTCTCAACCCAAAAAATAAATAAATAAATAATCAGGTTACCCCATGTGAGGTGTTTTTTGTGGATTTTTTTTATTTTATATATACATATACATATATATATATATATATATATATATATATATATATATATAGTTGAGAAAAGTAACATTCAAATTCTACAATCTTGGAAACCTGAACACGGAATTTTGAGCGCATTCATTAATGTACGTCTTTGTTGGCCGTAAGCTAGCCAGGTAACATTACTGAAACTGGGCTTATGATGGATTTACTTGCTTAAAAAACAAACAGTCAACTGTCCAAGTTACAGTTTTAATGAAATCTTTTATAAGATTTGCTTGGCACTGTTAGCAGCCATTTTGACAGGATCTGATCTAAGATTAATGTCTTTCACGGGAATGTTTTCTTAGTTTTGTTTTTTTATTTGTTATTTTTCCTCCCATAGTCTAATTTTGGAAATTCCTTCTCAGGAAATTTTCAGCCAACAGGAAATCTCATGTGATAGCAGTAAAAAGAGTTGTAGCGATATAATCCCGAGATAGAGATCACCTCTTTGTGATTTGAATGAAAATTTCACCAGGAGCTAAGTGGAAATGAAGGTCCTGCTAATTCCAGCCTTATCGGGAGCTCTGAAATGCCCGCGCCTGTAGCAACGTCCCTTTTAACGGCTTTCTTTGTGCTTGGTGCTTGCACAGCTCTCGAACTACCCGGCGTTAAAGTGAGAGGTGTAGGTTATAGAGCGGCATGGGAGAGACACCAGAGGAGCTCCGTTGCAGAAAAGAGCAGTGGACTCGAACCGCCTTTCATCTCGTGCTCCAGCTCAGCATGACAATTCAGCGACTTGTCAGCTCTCTGGCAAAACATCGGGAGGAAAGGCAGAAAAACAGGCCACTAGTTTTGCCAGCGCTCTTGACATCTGAACTTCAATCTTCCCCTGTGCCAAAGTAATCAAAAGTGCGTCCGAGCCAAGATCATGCGAGAGGTCTCGACACTCGGCCTGACGAGCAGAGGGAAATGCAAAACGATGAAAAGAAAAAAAATAAATAAGTAAAAGTCTTTTCCCGATGGCAAGAGAAGACCGACTGCTTCTTTTCTGGGCTCTTTGGGAATAATGATACACTATTGGGTTATTAAATATTTCAACAAGCCGCTGGAGATCTGGCGCGCTGTCCTTTCGATTTGGTCTTCAATATCCACTTACTTTAACAACAAGTCCATTGACCTTTTCCACCACTGCTTGGGATGCTTCCTCATAGCTCCACACACACACACACACACACACACACACACACACACACACACACACACACACACACACACGTCAAAGAAGGACTTTAGATTGTGCAGTATAACAGAACACAGTTGTACATAACCTATAATTGCTCTTTTGCACAATATTTATTACTCGTTATTTGCACAAAACTCTTCTCAATCTCCGCTGCTACTTACAAGGAATGTTTTACTGTGTACTCTTCCTCCTCCCGCGACCTCAACTCATTACCTCATCACCACAAAGTATTGAAATGTGTCATGTTGTAACTTTGTCGCTTATGTTTGCACATTTGCACGTACACTTTGTTATATCTTTTGTATAAGACTTAGATAGTTTTACACTTAAAAATGTCAATCTGTCTTGTCTCAGCTAGTCAGCTAATTAGATTTCTTAGTTAGCTAGTTAGTTTAGAGCACTATGAGGTCTACTGAATGCCTTTGGTCATCAAACCAGGCTGCTTTTTTTTCCTCATTTAAGGAGTTCCTGGGAGGCCAGCGTTTCAGACGTGAAGCAGGCACTCCGATGGCTCCGGCGTAGTAAGAATATTTCTTTTTGGTGGTATCAAAGCACTAATGAAACACTGAGTTATGAGAGTAAAAACTCTCTTTTATTTCTATATATAATCCCCTGTGACACATAGAAATAAAGGAAATAGAGTTTTTACTCTCATAACGGTGTTCTGTTATTCTGCACAATCAAAAATCCTGTTTTGATGTATTCTTGAATCTCACTGGTCAGAAAAGCTCAGATTTTGATGCTGTAACTCAAATCACAGTTGTGCTTGTTCTAGTAACCATACCGTTTCTTCAGCAACAGATTACTCAGGACACAGACAAGCGGCGTAACCCATGTCTATCCAAAGACACACTGTTATTCGACATAGACAAAAAAGTTTTAGAAAAGCATCTGGCTTTCTGCTAATTATAAAGTTTTTAGCAGAAGGTAAGTAGAACGAGGAAGGAGTCTCAGGTGTCACCGTCAGGAGGAACCCCCCCCCCCCCCACAGTACAGAGGACTCGGGGATTATTTTCCAATAACAGTCCACTTTATTGTTTGTTATTTTTTTATTTATAAAATCTAAAAATGCTTCTTTGCTACACCGGACAGAAGCAAATACAGAGATCTGACACGCTGATCTCTGAGATATTGCATCTCCAGACACCTTTGGTAAGAAAACAAGTCACCGCCATCGCAGCGCTGGAAACAAATAGCCTGAGGATATTTCATCAGCTTCAAATTAACGACGGACGACTCGTTCGAGATCTAATATCGCGCCGCAAATGTAAAAAACGAGTCCGAACAAGTCTCTGAATAAAGCCTTTAGCGCTTTGAAGGAGAGGGTGGAGACGGTGGAGGGGCAAGCGGGAGGGGGGGGCGGCGGTGGGCTGAAAACGCTGCGAAGCTATTATACACCTGTCAGTGAGGATGACGGGGAACGGGGAGAATGTGTGCAATGAAAGGGTGTGTACTGGGTTTCATTATTGTCAAATAATGTTCTTTTTTTCTCCTCTTTTAGCTTGAACGTGTGCTAGGGGTATGCTAGGATGCTAGTGTATTAACTCAAGAAGAAGAAGAAGAAGAAAGTGCTCTTAGGACAAACCAGCTAGCTAGGTTTGGTTTGATTATGCAACTTAACTGATCTTTTGTTGTCAATACGATTAGTTGAATTTTCGATTTAAATGAACTTTTCAGGTAAATTTGCGACCTGTAAATGGCTTAAAGAAAAAAAAAAGAGAAAAAAAAACATACTAGAAAAAATGTAAATAAAACATAAGCCACTTTCATCTTCTGCAAATACTTGTATATTTCCAAAAATAATGCTGCTTCTTCTTTTGACTTTATGGGCAGGTTAGTGCAATACCGCCACCTACTGAATTGGAGTATAAAGCGGAAGATTGGCTGGAAAAATTAAATATTAAACAATCAACAATACAATTTACACCAGTTATTACCAGATAACACTTTATTCCAGTTTATGAAACATATTTAATGTTTTTTTTTTTAATATAAGAATTATAGCAGCTTGAAACAAATAAGGCTGGAAATTCGAAATTCAAAACGCCCCAAAAATATAATTGACTCAACAGTCTAGCTCCGACTCACTGCATGCAGGTTGCTTGTGTCATTTGGAGAGTTTCCTCTCGCGTTCGAGTACCATCCATCAAATTCTGACAAGAAACAGTAGCAGCTACAATGTACAGCCTACAGCAGCACACGGTTTGTTATTTGTCCCATTATGATGCCTAATATTTCCTCTACATTTCTTTTGCAGGACATAATGTCTCGGCCAGGCGTCTGAACATAAACGTTTCTGTGACTAACCTGGGTGTGTCTCTTCTGAAACCTACACGTCTGACTGCATCATTACAAAATGAAATGCGCATGCATGAGAAATTTACCAAAAAAAAAAAAGGGTCTCGTATTTCAGCTGTGAAACACATCACTAATGCTTGCAAAATAGCAGCCTTCAAGGCGTGGAGGCATTTTACTGGATTAGATACGCAAGACAAATTGAATTCGAACACCCTTTTCCATCAGAGATCAAATACCATCGGTATTCGAGTGATAAATCACGGGGCAAACTGATGGAAGTCCAGCATGACGAAGACGACCTAGTGTGGGTTTCCGGTGTCCAGATAAAAAATTTAAATAATTATGCTGACCCATGAATATTAAGGATAAATCATTTTGACTTGAAGCTGTGCTTTTGAAGAGCTCGCAGGAAACAAGAGGAAAGAAACCTGAGGACCAGATGGCATCATTTGGACAACGCGAGGATGAGGGAGGGGACACAGGATTCAGAAGCAGTGCTCCCACGGAAGGAAGGGAAAAAATAAAAAAAGGTTTTATGCTTCCTCGGTTTGGCATGCTCCTCTTGAAGATTAATTATTCTTTCCACTTGCTCAACAGAACGTGAGCTTGAGTAAAGGACCAGCCACGGGCGCTGTCGGTCTACGGGCACCTGTGACCCAGTAAGACAAGCAGGTGCGCTCGAGGAATGATGACAACCAGCACAGGATGTACAAAGTGCTTTGGAATGAACAGTATGTGGATGTTACCAGATATTCATAAGAGATATTCAGTCACGGACGGTTACCTCGGTGATGACCGACTAATACGGGTTTCTGTCCATTCACTCCCTCATCTCCCTGTTCGGTTTTGAAATACAAGGATTGTTAAAATGATCTTTATTTCTCTATATAATCCACTGCTACACTAATGCACTTACCCGTGTTTCACTAGTGCTTGGATACCACAGAGGTAGAATGCTTGTTTTTTTCTCAGTATGCTGGAGACTGCCTGCTTCGCTGGCCTACCAGGAACTCCTTTAACGACCCAAAAATGTACAAATGTCTTGGTGCGAGGTCTGGACTGTACGGATGACTCAGAAATAACTCCCAGTCGAATTCCTGTAACGTGCAAGTGGTGCTGGTGTGTGTACAGTTCACACAGACAGATGCGTCTCTTCTGTAGGCGTTAAACTCGCCGAACGTTCGCGGGAACGACTGCAGTGGGCTCCGAGACACCTCAACCGGGATCGTCACAAACATACGGCCTTCTTAAAAACATTCATACGTTTCACTGCGAGTCCCATCTCATCATGAGTCTCATTTTGAAGTCTTCTGTAAATGCCAATCGGTTTTACGTTTTCATCCCAGATTGATTATGTTCTGAAGAAACTTCTCGTAAAGAGAACGAGAACACAATCTTCTATTGGTATATACATAGCACACTGCAACCTCTGTAACATCATCATACTCATTACCTGGCAAACACACTGAAAATCTTGGCTTTGATAAAAAGAACATCTACAATACCTACTCTTGGCTAAGCAGTGCTGCACCCTGACACTTTCCTTTTTTTATTGCTCTTACTTATATGAATCTTGACATCCAACGTCAGAATGAGGAACAAATCTCTGGAGATGGCACTGATTGGTGCGACAAACAAAAAACATCCAAGCGACCATTAATTCCGCAGGTACAAACGCCTTGTTCATCAGCAAATTGTGTTGCTCAAGCTGACAGGAAGTCTAACAGCTACTCTTTACAACCGTGATGAGCAGAGAAGCATCTCAGGATGCACGAGAAGACTCAAGGAGGACGGAAAACTGGAACTGGAAAGACCACGCCAGGTTCCACCCCAGGAATATGATACTACAGTGGGCATGGACTCAAACAAACTGGACAGTTACTACACAAGAACGAAAAATCTGTCTCGCTATACAAAGAGATATTGTATTAGAGACCAGCTCCACCTCCTTTTGTAAAATATCCTAATAATACAATATTAGATGGAAGGATGACACACAAATCCATTACAAATGATTTATTTATCTATAACATGCCATGCTGTGGTTGTGTTTCGCACATTCTGCAACAATTCAGGTTGCAGAAAGACCTGAAGAAAAAAAACGAAGAAAAAAAAACGGTTAATTAGGAAATCTCTTCAGCGCCTGTTTTACCTTTCAAAAGGTTTGATGTAACAGCAATTGTTGTACAAAATCAGATCTCCGTTCCATTCATTAGTCTGCTCGAGTGAGACTTCAGATCTCAGCTTGGCTGAAAGTCCCCGCTCGTACAAAGCTGCTTTTAATTACCGATGAGCAATTAAATCATGTCAGCATTCTGCCACAACTAATCAGAATGCCAGTAAAAAAGGAATATTAATTAGAAAAGAAAGCGTTACATTATGCAATGGACCGACGTGTTTTTTTTTTTATGATGTCGGAAGAAAAGAAACTGGCAAGAACATGTTCATCTGCCTAAACCGGAAGAAAACTGATGGGCAGAACGCTCATGAAACCAAAAACGTATAACTTATGTAGGAGGATCCAACATCTACTCAGACATCATGAAGCCTGATCATAGATTCATGGGTAGAGATGAAGTTCTACTAAATCCAGTAAAGTGCGTTCTTGGTAGCATCTCAGTGCTCTTTTGGAGGGCAGAACCATCACCATGGAAACAGTTTGTTATTTAATCTCAAAAAGAGCATCGTTAAACATGATTTTAGCGAACTTTTTAACCGATTACACTATTAACACATTATTAAACAAACATTTTAGCATTGTAACCTGATAATGTTTGTTTTCCATAATATTTCTCCGTAGCTCACATCGCTATTAACACTTTTGACGTTGTATTGTTAGCAGCCTTAGTTTGGAATAAGGACAGAAAAACAGTAGCGATATTTTTAACAGCTTAGCAGCGTAAGCGGGCAGGGTTGCCAGACTGGGCAGTTTTCCAGTAACTGGTCTACTTTTATTCCCATTGGCTGGAAAATGTGCCTTGGGCTGGTAATCAAATTTAGGCTAATTTTACTCAATGAATGTATATGTGTATAAATGATTGCGCTATGGTACGAGCTCTAGAACTAATTATTTGGGCAGGGTTTTAGAATTAGCAGTTTGTTTACCGTGTGATTTGGCAACCGTGATGAGCACAGAGGGTTTAAACAAGCAAAACATATCACCAAAAAACACAAAACGGAGATTCCGCTCAGTAACGAAGGCAGAGTATAACGACATAGAGCAGCATGAAAACTATATTTCTCACTATGATGATTAAACTTAAAATTAATCTGCGGTTCGTGTGCAGCGCCAAACCGTGAGGAGAAATCCCACGGATCACGGATCAATCATGGCCCGTTACACCACTGTTATTACGTTGTTGTTTTTTTTAAATAAAAGAAAAAGGCTGTGCATCTATAAAACTATAACAGTGAGTAATACTGTATCAGCAGAACCCCATCACGCATTTGCCACATGGAAAATATTAGCTAAATCAACAAGAGGCATGTATGGTGATTAAGTACAAGTAATTATATCTGTAGGAGCCTCTGAGAATGAGTCACCAACAAAAAAAAGAAAAAGAAAAGTGAGAAAACTGTAACTGGATGATTACCGTTTATAGAGTTACGTAAAATCTGTAATTATAAACTTTTCCGTTTTCTGAACGAACGCTCATTAGGCAGGGTCTCAATTGTCACAAGAGCAATCCTGATTCAGATGATTTCCTGTCTCTCTCTTACGCAACAGCCTTTTATAAATAATCTTTGAGCGGTACGCGGAGCGCCGTGTTCAGCAGACAGCCAGCGAGAGAGAGAGAGAGAGAGAGAGATAGATCGGGAGTTATAAAGGGAGCAGCGGGAGTCTCGGAGAGCGCTCGGATTCCCGATGCCCTGTCCAATTTGTCTGATTGCTCATGGCGGACTTTCCCCATGTTATCATAAGGGCTGAACCCCATGGTGCTGCACAGCACGAGCTGAAGAGTATTAGCTGCGCTACAGATTGCAGGGCTGCCCGAGGTCATCCGACTTCAATACGCTATCAAAGACAGAGAAGAAGAGAGGACACGGTGGGGTTACCCATTACCCTTGGGGAAACGTGATCAAAACAATCGCAGCGCTGTACCTGAGACACTTTATGTCCTACGCGGGATAAAACGGACTGGAAAGCTAAGTATCGACCCACCTAAAGCTGAATCAATGCAGTTCAGAAGCAACAGGCGTGACATGGGAAAAAAAAACAAAAAAAACCCACGCGGGCTCAAAGTTCAACCTTTCACAGGCCTGAGATACTAACCTCAGGCAGTATGGAAGCTCCCATTATTGACTCGGGGTCTTCCCCTGGCACCTTTGACATCTTTTTTTCCTCAGAGTCGAGGCATTAATTTCTAGGCTCTGTCTCAGTTGTTCACCTTCCTAACCGGGAAGATTTACAGCCTGATGCGCGTCTATTCAAAGAGCTGGTTTGTTCTCACCGTGGAGTTTGTTAACCTTCATTCAGCTTTCACCTTAAAGAAACGGGAGAGCATCTGTTGTCCAAACGTTAGTTCATGTGCAAAAAAAAAAAAAAGAATGCTTTAAAGCCTGTTTAGACTTTGTATTTTTAAACACTGAGGAATGTAACGCATGAGAGATGAGATTTGTTTTGTCTGCCCTACATGGCATATTTTATTTAGCAGATTTAAACCTCAAACCTTTACTAACTCCTCTTTGTCTTGTAAGCCACTTAAGAATCGTTAACACTCTCCTTACTTCATCAGCACTTCAACCGTTTATTGCCTAATACAGCTTAGGCTTATTTCTCAGGCAGCCTCGTAAGCAGAACAATTAAGCCACGTTCTTTGGTTTCATTTTGTTTCGTTATAAACACCTCAGTGACCTCATTATGTCGGCCCCATCCGACTCCAAAATGTATGTTTAGCGATTTAGGTCACAGTAATAAAGTTATCAGACTCGCATCATCCTACACCTGAACTGACAGATGATCACGTAGAAGCTACTGGTTATAGGCGTAAATTCCCTTCTCTGAGTCTTGAGCCTAGCGTACGGCAGACGATTCTTGCCTCGATTTCCCAGAAGGCAATTATTTTTGGCACTCTCCCACTTCCCTCTGCGCATTCCTACACGAGGCTGAAGCATTTCCAAGCATGTTTGGTTTTCTCGGTGATGGACGGTGTGTTGTGAGATAGATCTGTGAATCACACTTACACTGTAGCTTCGGTTTGATTCAGTTTATAATGGATCGTTTCCATTTTTCATCCGATTCAGGAGTACTAATGTTTATTGTCTGGTTTATCTAGAGCAGCTATATTGTTTACAGATTTTAAGCTAGTAACAACTACTAAAAGTATTTAATGACCTGAAGTGATGTGTCATTTGGTTTGTAAATTGTTAAAATGTCTTGCCCTGTAAAAAAGTGATACAATTCTGTTCCTGCCAGTGTATGATAATTATCGCATTTGTAGGATAAGGTCCTATGTGCAAAGTACGATCAATAATTGAAAAAAATTCCTAAACGTACGATAATTTAAAAGTTTTTTTGGTGTCATGGCTTAACAGCATGGGACTGATTTGGAACCAGTCTGGTTATTCATTTTATATATACACACACTAATAATTGATGGTTAAAAAAATTGTTTGAATAGTTGGAGTCCAATGAAGTTTGTTTGGTAGATGGTGATAAATACGTTGCAAACTTGATTCTGGGGGCGCCGAGATAAAATTTTCAGATGTGCAATAATTTTCCCTAAAATGCTATTATTTGGTTTAGACACTGCTGACAATTTTTTGCTCTATACTCCCATCCATTAGGGGGCAGTATTGACCGAACCGCTCATAAACTCAAAAAGAAGAAGTTTTTGTCCTCTCAAGTAACAAAAACAAACAACAAACAAAAAGAGACAGTATTTCATGTGTACTTTGCAAAAGATGCAAGCGGTTTATATTTTTTTGCAAAAGCAATGATATGTTGTCAAGGAATTTGTTTATTTTAGACCATTTAACAATTGTAGACCTAGCTGAATAACTTACGAAGCATGAATAGATTCAGATTTTTTTTTAATGACTGTCAATTAATCAAATTTATATTTGATCATCAATTTAATAATCAATTTATACAATCTCTCAATTGTACAAACCACACAGGACTAAACCATTTTTGCACACTGCAAATTTATAGACATTGCACAGCTGCACATTCAGGCACATCTGCAGACACCCTGAACATTTCTATTTAAATTCCATTTTAATTCAGTTCTCTTTTTCTCTGTACATAATGCAAGTCTACAAGTTTTCTATATTGGTATAGCTCATTTTTTTTTATATATATATATTTTTTTTGTTCCCATCTTCTATAGCTACATTTTGTATAGCTAAAGTTTTTTTCTATATTTCTTATTTCATGTCAAATTATTTC
>JAQMYG010000011.1:3901028-3920424 GCA_030014215.1 Clariallabes teugelsi
GATTAAAATGCGTTAAAAAATTTTACGCGTTATTTTTTGTGTAATTAATTAATCTAAATTAACGCGTTAAAGTCCCGGCCCTAATTTATTCCCATTTTACAAACAGTCAACACTTTTTGGGAGCAATTTGGGAACGGCAATTACCTTAAGATGCATGTTTTTGGACTGCGGGAGGAAAACCGCCAAGCACAGGAAGAACATGCAAATTCAACACACACACAGAAGTGGGAATCAAACCCAGACCCTGGAAGTGCAAGCCAACAGTGCTAAACACTAAGCCACCGTGTCACTGATTTAAAATAACCATTTATAATAACACTTGATTATTACATGATTCTTGCTTTGTTAGTAAGTTTCATAATCCTGAAAAGATTTACTAGTATTTCAAATCTTGTTAATCTGTATCACAAAAAAATATTGAAACATAAGTAATATTCATTCATTTATCCTCTATATTGTTTATCCTGTATACAGAGTTGCGGGTGGCCTGTAGCCTATCTCGGGAGACTTTAGGCACGAGGCGGGGTACACCCTGAAAAGGGTGCCAATCCACCTCGGGGCACACACACACACTACAGGCAATTTGGAAATGTTAATTAACCTTTAATCTGCATGTCTTTAGACTGTGGGAAGAATCCAGAATACTGAGAGAAAACCCACTAAGCATTTGGAGAACATGCAAACTTCATGCACACAGACCCCAGGGCGGGAATCGAACCCTTGACTGTGTGAGGCCACAGTGTTAACCACTACGCCACCGTGACATCCCATGTAAATAAAATAAATAAAAAAACACTACCAGGAATTTTGACTAATTGATTTTAATTTAAAACTTTAGCATTAGAGAATTTTAATAAAATAAATTAAACTCAAAACTAGCACAAATTTACACTACACTGGTATCACTTTGGCGGCATGGTGGTTTAATGGTTTGCACTTTCGCCTTATTGTCGCCTCTGGGTTCGATTGCCATCTCGGGGTCTGTGTGTGCATGGAATTTTTATGTTCTCCCCATGCTTGGTGGGTTTCCTCCAGGTTCTCTGGTTTCCTCCCACAGTTCAAAGACATGCAGATTAGGCAAACTGGCATTCCCAAATTGCCCGTAGTGTGTGAATGTTGAACCGAGGTCCAACCACAGTCGTAAAAAGGAGAATAAATCCAATGGTCACCACTGGCCTCCACGGTCCATAGCAGGACTACAGAGATTCAGTATCACTTCAGTTCTAAACACAAGGAGGCGATATTCCTCTTTTAACTCATGTTTCGCTGAATGAATTCCAAAAACCACTTGCTTCATATTTAGTGGACTATCTAGGGTGTACGATATTATGTCATACCCTATATAGTGCGCTAAACATCTGGAAATGAGTTGTTTTTGGATTCACAGCTGATTTGAGGAGTAATCTGAAAGAACCACATATTGGAAATTGAGTGTGTTATTTATAGTGTGACGTTATCATTTGTAGACACTAGAGAGTGCACTTATTAAGGGAAGAACGTAGTGATGGCGAGATTAGGCCTCGGTTAGGTGTCTAACAGCTTCACTTAAAGTTTCCATGAACCCTCATTTAAAAGCTTATTGTACTGCCATCTAGTGGACAAATTTGATGCAGCAAATAGACCTCAGGAATACTTAATATGGACCTGAAGCTCCAAATATTATTGAAGTAATCACTGACATTTTGTCAGTTGTATATGTGTGTGTGTGTGTGCTGTAGTTTAAAAATCCACTGTGCAAAAGGAATGTTTATACGCATTACTACTTTTTCTAAATCGTAGAGGTTAGCACCTTACACCTCTAGGATCCAGGTTCGTTTTCCGCCTCTGTGTGACTCTGTTTGCATGTTCTCCCTGTGCTTGGTGGGTTTCAGATTAGGTTCATTGTCACCCCCTGCGATGGAACCCCACCTTGTGCCCTAAGTGTCCTGGGATAGGTTCCAAACCCCCGCGACTCTGAATCCAGGATTAAGCGGTATAGATAGAAGTGGGTGAGAGAGATGTTCTAGTAAGCTACAAAATTGTTGGTACCCTTCAGTCAAAGAAAGAAAAACTCACAATGGTCACAGAAATAACTTTAATCTGACAAAAGTAATAAATGTTAACCAGTGAAAGTCAGACATTGCTTTTCAACCATGCTTCAATGGAATTATTTTTTTTAAAATAAACTTATGAAACAGGCCTAGACAAAAATTATGGTACCCCTAACTTAATAGTTTGTTGCACAACCTTTTAAGGCAATTACTGCAATCAAACGATTTCTGTAACGGTCAATGAGACTTCTGCACCTCTCAGCAGGTATTTTGGCCCACTCCTCATGAGCAAACTGCTCCAGTTGTTTCCGGTTTGAAGGACGCCTTTTCCAGACAGCATGTTTCAGCTCCTTCCAAAGATGCTCAATAGGATTGAGGTCAGGGCTCATAGAAGGCCACTTTAGAATAGTCCAATGTTTTCCTCTTAGCCATTCCTGGGTGTTTTTAGCTGCGACTGAGACCAAGCTTTGACACTGGCCAGCACATTTCTCTCTAGAATTCCTTGATAGTCTTGAGATTTAACTGTACCCTGCACAGATTCAAGAAACCCTGTGCCAGATGCATCAAAGCAGCCCCAGAACATAACAGAGCCTCCTCCATGTTTCACAGTAGGGACACTGTTATTTTCTTGATGTGCTTAATTTTTCCGTCTGCGAACATAGAGCTGATGTGCCTTGGCAAAAAGTTACATTTTTGTCTCATCTGTCCATAGGACGTTCTCCCAGAAGCTTTGTGGCTTGATAACAGGTATTTTGGCATATTCCAGTCTGGCTTTTTTATGATTTGTTTCCAACAATGGTGTCCTCCTTGGTCATGGGTCGTCTCCCATGTAGTCCACTTTGGCTCAAACAACAACGGATGGTGTGATCTGACACTGATGTTCCTTGAACATGAAGTTCACCTTGGATCTCTTTAGAAGTCTTTCTGGGCTCTTTTGTTACCATTCGGATTATCCGTCTCTTTGATTTGTCATCAATTGTCCTCCTACGGCCACGTCCAGGGAGGTTGGCTGCAGTCTCATGGATCTTAAATTTCTGAATAATATGTGCAACTGTAGTCACAGGAACATCTAGCTGCTTGGAGATGGTCTTATAGCCTTTACCTTTAACATGCTTGTCCATAATTTTCTTTCAAATCTCATGAGAAAACTCTTTCCTTCGCTTCCTCTGGTCCATGTTGAGTGTGGTACACACCAAGTCACCAAACAACACAATGACTACCTGGAGCCCTATATATACGGTAGGCCCACTGACTGATTACAAGATTGTTGACACCTGTGATGCTAATTAGTGGACACACCATGAATTAACATGTCCCTTTGGTCACAATATTTTCTGTCTTTTCTAGGGGTACCATTATTTTTGTCTAGGCCTGTTCCATGAGTTAATTTTTTTAAAATAATTAAATTGAAGCATGGTTGAAAAGCAATGTCTGTCTTTCATTGGTTAACATTCATATAAGTTTTATTTATTATTACTTTTGTCAGATTAAAGTTATTTCGGTGACCATTGTGAGTTTTCCTTTCATTGACCAAGGGGTACCAACAGTTTTGTCCACGTGTGTACAAAATTGTTAGGAGAAATTACTTCAAAACGTTCCCTTCTTTCTTTCTTTTCTTTTTTTTAAATTAACAAGATGAGGCCTCCGAGTGGCGCAGTGGTAAAGTGCTCGCCCTGTCATCCGGAGATCGCTGGTTCGAACCCCGGGTGATGCTGTTACCTCTCACAGCCGGAGGCCTAGAGAGAGCTGATTGGCCGAGCTCTCTCAGGGGGGATGGATGAGAGGTACTTGGTGCTCCCACATTAACGACGGCTCTACAAGCCAATCAGGGGCGTCTGTGAGCTCGCATAAGAGGAGGGAGCGGATAGCGCTGTTCCTCCGAGTGTGTTATGCCGCCCCCCAACGGTGCGTGAGTGAGCAGTTCGAAAAAAAATGGTCGGTGACGACACGTGGGTCGGAGGAAACACGTGGGCGGTCTACGGCCCTCCCGACTGAGTGGCGGTAGGAGCTTAATGTGGGAGCCCGATAGTGACTGGGAGGAATTGGACACGATTAAATTAGGGGAGAAAATTGGGGGGGAAAAAATTAACAAGATGAACATTAATCACAACACAGGCAACTGTTTGCAATCTTGAAACAGAATATAGAATTAAGGAATCAGCACACAAATCAAATGATTAAAAAAAATGTGAAAATTAAAATTAGCTGAAGAGGGAAATAAAAAACACAACCTAGTCACAATAACAACAGATGGATTGGGCTCGTCAATGTAAAATAAGATTTTTGTGTGCGTTTTTTTCCTTTTTTTAAAATGCATTTTAAAGATAACTCGTGCATGTAAAGTTTATTTTTAACGCAAAAATAAAAAATAAATTAGACCCCGCCCCCCGCGTGCTTCAGTCAGTCACGTGATTCCGACCAACGCGCGGGGTTTTTTTTTTTTTTTTTTGCCCTTGGTCACGTGACACGCAAAGACAACGTCACAGAACCCCCCGCCTTTTCCGCTCGGCAGTCGGCGCTTCAGTCTCCTACGTCACGTATTCTGCGCTCGCGCTGATCTAAAATGGCGACTTCCTTAGGCTCTAACACGTATAACAGACAGAACTGGGAGGACTCGGTAAGTCTAATAGTGGACATTTTCCATTATAAAATGTGAGATTATTGTCACATGTATAGCGATATTGTTTTTAAAAGACAAAATCGTAAGAATAATTGGCCATGGGTGTGTTTATCTATGTAAGCTAGCCGTTGCAGGTGGCCTCCTGTGCTAGCATGCTAACGTAGCGCTAACGAAAGCTAACTAGTTAGCTAGTTAACAACAATAACATATCATTAATAATAAGCAATCTATTTTATCATAACATTTCATTTCCATCAAAATAATATTAGTTTTAAATTGTAATTAAATTTTTAATTTTAATTAAAATATACTTACGTTATTTTGCGTAATATACCTGTAGTTACCGTGAAATAAAGATATCTGTAGCAGGAGAACATTGTGTTTTGTTCTGAGAGTAAAAAACTCCCTTTAATTTCTCCTTAAAATCCCCTGCAACACTGCACTCATGCACTCATCCCAGTGTTTCATCCGTGCTTGGATAACATCAGGGTAGAAAGTTTTCTCAGTGCATTCTAAGCCATGATCTGATTGCCTGCTTCATGTATGAAACACTGGCCTCCCAGGAACTCCTTTAACGCCCCAAACATGTTGAAATGGCTTCGAGTGACGTCAGGACTTTACGGGAGATTTGGCAGTAACTCCCAGACTAGTTTCGGTAATGTGGAAATGATGTTGTTGAACGATTGTGTGTACAGGTCCCACAGATGGATGCGTCTCTTCTACCACACGTTGGCGACAATTAACTGTAGATTTTCAAGGATCAGATGTTCCACTTGCTGAATGCTCAGTGCAGTGGAATCCTCATTTATGGACACAGCCTTCTTTAAAACGTTTGCACTATTTAAGTGTTTTACTGCGGCTAAAAGTCTCATCACTATACTGTGCTTGAAGTCTTCAGGAAATGTCCATGCTTTTACGCCTTCACTCATGAAACATTTTATCCCAAATCCCACATTGACTGGAACATCTTTCAAAATCCTGCACAAGAGTTTCCTGTGAAACTCAAACAGCTTTTTCTTCCTAGGGAAGGAAAGGTCTACGTTCAGACATCAAACATGTGAAAATGGCTTGGAGCGAGGGCAGGACTGTACGGAGGATGTGGCAATAATTCTGAACCGGGCTACTGTAATGTGAAAGTGTTTTTTTTTGTGTGAAGGCTTGTGTGTATGGTTCTCAAACAAATGCGTCTCTTCCACATTCACATTTATATTATTAGGCAGACAACCTCACAATTTTATCTCGTTATTCATCTAAGCAGTTTTGAAGGTTAACGGTTTTGCCCAATGGCCCAACAGTGAATACTTTTGGTGGTGCAGGGGTTTGAACCTGGGACCTTCCAATGAATAGTCCAACATTGAGCTACTCCTTCCATTTCACTTCACAGGAAATGCAACTGTGGGCTCCAAACCACTTCAGCTGGGATCGTCATTCCTTCTTTAAAATGTTTGCACTTTAATATGTTTTACTGCGACTGAGAGTCTCATCAGCGTACTGCGCTTGTAGTTGTGAATGTTATTACAACATTACAGTATAGCGTTTGTGATGTGAAGCAGGCAGTCCGAACATGGCTTCGGTATACTAAGTACTTTCTACCTATCCAAGCATTAGTAAAACACTGGGATAAGTGCATTATTGTAGCTGGGATTATATAGAGGAATGAAGAGTTTGTATTGTCATAATTGTGTTCTTTTATTCTACACAGTCAAAAGTCTCGGTTTGACTTGAACATCCTTGCATGTTTCAGATTAAATGTTTGCTAGACCATCGTGTACAAAGTTAATTCGTCCTGTTCAGTGCTCTGTTGTTCATTATACATGTCGCACAAATCCTGAAACTCTGACGACCATTTTTCACTGGGGCTAGACCGCCAGTGAGAACAGGATCAACAAGGCGTCATTACTAATTACATCACATGCACAATGTCTGTATCCAGTAGATAGATATTTGTAGAGATAGATAGAGATTACTCCTCTCTGCTCACTCCATCAACTCTTTCCATGTTTAATCACTGAACTTTTTATCTCTTGTCTTTCCCCAAACAGGACTTCCCTATTCTGTGTCAGACATGTTTGGGAGAGAATCCATACATCCGAATGGTGAGTATGTAGATTTCAATATTGAGCTCAAAGTCACAAAGCACATCACAAACTGTTCAACAGGTTTGTGAGCTCCTAAAGGGCCAAACGTTATACATGTATCCACAGATCTATTCTCAGATAATGGTTTTGGTTTAGTTTATCATTTTTAATTATTTTTGATAATGGGTAAGATGTTGAACTCATTGTCTTCTAGATATGTCTCACATACAGTACATCCGTTTTAACTGTTACTTTAGTCCAGTAGAGCGCTGTAAGTCATTATTCTTCACAGTGTTTTTCTTTTCACACTTTCCCTGTTTAATTCTGTAAGCATTCAAACACTGGATTTTTAATTAATTGGGAAATTTAAAGCTTTCATACTGTATAAAAAGTATGAGTAAAGAATTTACATTTAAGATTATTATATTAAGCGTTAATCTGAATAAACACAAATGTACAACTAAAGATGTCGTAGTTGTCAAGCTTCCTTATCTTCAGTGTTTCACTGTCCCTGGATCAGCAATCTTAAATATTAGTCCCCCCCCCCCCCTCCTTTTTTAATAAAAATTAAGTGCTGTGGTGCGGATGAAATCCATGCGACATGAATAAGATTAAAAGGTTTCAGTTTAACATTTCAGTTTAAAATCGCCACAGCGACTCGAAATTAGATCTTTTTTAAAAATCTATACATGTTTTCCATTTGAAAACTATGCTGTTCATCTGTAATCCAGCAGGTGGTGACTGCACACTGTTCACACAGCACAGCATCCTGTGATGTAGGAGCAAATTATCTGCTGAGTTTTTTTTAATTATTATTATTATTTTTTTTTTTTACAATTTTAAACAAACTCAGCAGATAATTTGCTCCTACATCACAGGACGCTGTGCTGTACAGAATAACAATACAAATCGAGTCGGCACATGGGAGGATAGTATATCGGGTGATTCCCGTCACTGATTTAAAGATTTAATTCCGATTTAGTCTTTCCAGTGTGAACATATTGGGGAGTAAAAATGAGACAATGGGATCAAGCATTAATACCAAAAGCAAAAGACAAAATAAAGTGTTTTTAATGAAATCTTGCATCTAAGCTATAATATTTTATTTTATTCCTTTATTTTGAACAGACCAAAGAAAAGTTTGGCAAAGAGTGCAAGGTAAGATAAGAGACTGCTTATTGCCTTGTTTACATTATTATTATTATTCAATATAAAATATTTAGCACATCTAGTGTGGCTGGTTCTGATTCTGGCTCTGGTTCTGTTCCAGATCTGCGCCCGTCCCTTCACCGTGTTCCGATGGTGTCCCGGGGTCAGGATGCGCTTTAAGAAGACTGAAGTGTGTCAGACCTGCAGTAAGATGAAAAACGTTTGTCAGACCTGCCTGCTGGACCTGGAGTACGGTACTGAACATCCCTCAGTTTCACTCAAACACGATTACACAGTCGATCACTTTCCACACACATATACACTCGCCCTAATGAGGTGCTCATCTTTTGCCCCCCCTCCCCTCTCTCTCTCTCTCTATAGGTTTACCCATTCAGGTCAGAGACACAGGAATGTCTGTTAAAGATGAGATGCCGCGATCAGATGTGAACAAGGAGTACTACACCCAGAACATGGAGCGAGAGGTGAGTCTTATGGGTTCTTGCTGTTACGTCTTATGTTATTTGACATGTATCTAAAAAAAAAAAAAAGGTCAGGAAGTATGTTCTGATTAAAAATTAAATCGAGACCAGTTTTTATTTCGTCTTTATCCAGACGTTTAAACACTGATATAATTGATAGTAGTAGTAATAATGTTACAGTAATATCGGTCTTAATCCAGACATTTAAACACCTGCAGTATAGCTGTAGTATTTATAATTTTCAATTTGTTGTCATGGCAATATAGAGAAAGCAGCATCAGACCAAATTACAGTTAAATCTTGTCTGTTGTCTTGCTTTTAAGTTATCTTTTTCTATAAAGGTGTGTCTCGTGAATTCACAAGCTCCTGGTGTCTTTGGGCTGTGTGTGTTTTTTTTTTTTTTTGTTTGTTTGTTTTTGTTGCTTAGTGGATATTGGGGTGTGTTTAAAATCCCAATAAATTCTTCTTAAATCTCCTTTAAAAAAAAAAAAAAAAAAAATCTGTTATTTTTTAGGTATTTTTTATCAGAAACAAAAATAGCTTAAAGCTGTGTTTATAGCAAAATGCTAATCAGGTTAAACTATTTTAGAGCACATGGACCTGGCTTCTAACTCCGTCAGTTTTGGCTGTGAGGGACGTACTTGTAGTCGGTGTCGGGTTTAAAGAAAGGAATGCGGAGCGGAAAATTACTTAAAACAGTTTGTGGAGATAATCACTGGCCGGAAAAACCGCAACCTTGTGCGACCTTGTTTTAATATTAGTTTAAATATATAATTTAAGCTCAGTTCATCGGTTTAACGACTTCACCTTGTGCGGCTGAATAATCTAGAAAGGACGATTTCTTTTTTTCTTTTCTTTTTTTTTCCTTGTATGTTTAACTTTGAACAAATCCTTCACCAGCTCGTGTCTCACATCTGCAGACTTTGCTCTTCCCTTTGTTGTTATTTGTAGCGAATATCATGAATAAAGCCTTATGTCTCGTCTTTGTGTCCAGTCTTTAGGATGTTGACGGAAAATGTTAACACCTTTAAATAAAACTTGTTTGTCGTTATTTTTTCCTTCCACACAATGCAACACAATGACATTCACATATAAGATGTCACTCCGGTATACAGCAGCCTTGATGTAGGCGTGACGGTGAGAACACTGGGGCTGTGTGTGCGCGCGTTGTGTTCAAAGACAAATTTCCATTCTGCTCAGGTGTAGCAGGTGTTTTGATAAATTGTCTCCAAAAAAAGTGACGTTTGACATCAAGCATTCTTGTCCTCTATTTTTCCGCCAGCTTTGTCCTCTCTATCGTCCTTTCTGTTTAGTCAAGGCTGTGTGTGTACAGCTGCTGGCATTTCTGTAAATTCCAGCTTCACAAGAGAAGAATATAATTTCTAACACAAACGTCTTGTTTCCAGATCGCGAACTCGGACGGCACACGGCCAGTCGGCGCGCTGGGTAAAGCCCCCAGCTCTAGTGACATGCTATTGAAGCTAGCTCGCACCACTCCTTACTACAAGAGGAACAGACCTCACATCTGCTCTTTCTGGGTGAAAGGAGAGTGCCGTAGAGGAGAGGAGTGTCCTTACAGGTGAGATACAATTCGTATTGGAGTCATTTAGGAAATCTCCTCTGAGCTGTCACTAACCGATTGTTGTAATAACTACAGGCATGAGAAGCCCACTGATCCGGATGACCCGCTGGCTGATCAGAACATTAAGGACCGCTACTACGGCATTAACGACCCGGTGGCTAATAAGCTGTTGAAGCGAGCCTCCACCATGCCTAGGTTAGACCCACCCGATGACAAGTCCATCACCACACTGTACATCGGAGGCCTCGCAGATACCATCACAGATTCAGACCTCAGGTACGCAAGATGATGGATTCATAATAACGCCATTAATGCGGTCATGACTTTCCGTCCTGCCTGCTCGAGGCGACCAGAGATGGTGTACGTGAACTTTCAGGCTATAACTTGAATCCTGACTGGCATTTTTATGTTTATTTATTTTTTACAGGAACCATTTCTACCAGTTTGGGGAGATTCGCACCATCACTGTAGTGCAGAGACAGCAGTGTGCCTTCATCCAGTTTGCTACGCGTCAGGCTGCTGAGATGGCCGCGGAGAAATCCTTCAACAAGCTCATCGTTCACGGCCACCGTCTCAACGTCAAGTGGGGCAGGTAAGAGTTTAAAGCACCCAGAGTTGTCTTTGAGAAAACGTCCCTGTATAAATAATACATGCATATATTAACCTTTTTTTTTCTTCTTCTTTTTTTTAATGGAATAGGTCCCAGGCAGCACGAGGAAAAGATGGAGAAAAGGAAGGAGTGACTGAGAGTGGAATCAGACTGGAGCCTGTACCCGGCCTCCCTGGAGGTACATTTTAGGAGAATTACTTTTGGACGTCAATCTAATGATCTATTTCTTTTAACCGGAATACATTTTTATTCATGTTGGCAGTTTCTCTGTCCTTATGCTAGTCGTCTGATGTGGGTCTTTTTGGGGGCGGGGTCATAGAAAGATATTTCACATTGACTAGACCAAGGCATCTCCAGCTTAAAATTCTTTGAAGCACACAAGGGCACTAGATGATAATGCCCCCAGTAAATAATTGCCCAAAAAAAAAAAGATGTCGATCAAGTGTGTGTCCTAGATTGGTGCATTCATCCCTTTTCCCTCGTTTCTCCAGTTCAGTAAATATAACGTGCTCGTTAATATTATAAACATGCGTCATTGTTATATTTGGTCACATAAACAGTTTGTTCAGTTTGTGGCTTCATGTGAATTTTTTTAAAGTCTAGATTTTTAAGCAGCAACAATACATACAGCAGTGGCCAAAAGTATTAAGACAACACGTATATTATTATTCTTTCTGTGCACTAAACAGTTGATGTCAGTAATTTGTTCTCGCCAGTCTGGCTGAAGAGAGGTGTTAATAATTAGGATCAGCTGGTTTAGATAATGGAAAAAACAAACATGTGGCAGACGTCAAGTGAATTGCGAACTTCTGTGGCAAATTTCTTCAATGGATTGAGCGAATGACACAAATAGATCAACAGCACAGACTGCTAATTCTAGTACTTACTATATTTTGTAGCGTTTCTAGGTGGAAACGATGGACATGCCGCAAAAAAGTTGATTTTCTTCACAACCTTTTATACAACCTTTTAGACAAGCAAACAGGTCACTAACATGGTAATCACCTTTTAAGTGTTACTGAATGCAAATCAAGATGCTGATTTATTTTGCTCTGTAGGCTATTTGCCTTTCTCAGTGCAGCGCGTCTTTGTAGTCAAACATTCTACTTAAAACATTGTATTCAAAAACGTCTTCTCAGATCTGCATACAAATTTACAGTATTCGTACTATTCGCTTTCTAAAATAAGTGCTATTTAGAATCATTTAAGAAATGTAAAGAATTTCCTAATTTAAATAACGTATGCATGAAAAGGTTAAAAGCCTGCGTTATGCCCCTCCAGTGATCAGTGTTATGATTACTCTAATGATCATGACTGCATGTTGGTCACGACTTTGCTGTGGTCTGCTATAAAATGGGTGATTATTAAAACTCCTTACGCCTTTTTAAAATTTTCTAATAACCTGACTCTATTTGAAACATGATCAATATCCCATACTGTATATAAAATGTGATATTAGACACACATTATTTGCATAGACTGTTAAACAATAGAAATTAATTAGAACATTAGAAATGAATTAAAATCAAGCTCTAATTTATTTCTAGTTTACTTTGATATTATTTTCTTTTTTACATAAATCAGTCCATCTGTTGTGTTTGTGTGTTCGTGCAGTACGGGTTTATTATTAACCTCCGTTGCTGTGTTTGTGCAATGTGTTTATTAATCTACAGCAAACTGTGGTGCCGGGTGTCAAGAAAAAATGTGTTTGAGCCTGTCAGTAAAATGTAGTGAATAAATTTCATTGTGCCTCGTAAGTGATTTACTATGAACACAGAAAGATCCGAGACTTCTGTGAGGCTTGCGTATACAGTATGTGCATGTGTCATAAATGACATGTGGAGAGAAATACAGATCTGTAATGACTAAAGCAATGTCTGCACTATATTTGTTGGCTTATATCTAACCAAGCGTGTTCTCGACAGCACTGCCTCCACCGCCCGTCTCCACCGATGACATCTCGGCCAATTATTTCAACTTGGCGCCCAACCCTGGTCCTGCGGTCATGAATTTAGGGATCCCTCCTCCTCCTGGTGTAGCCATGCCTCCACCTCCAGGTATGTCTTCATTCTTTATTGCAGTTTCTCCTGATTGTTAAAAATGTGAAGATTCCCCCCCCCCCTCCCCCCTCTATTACTGCGCTCTCACACTGTCTCTGCTGTGCTCCGTAGGTTATGCTCCACCCATGTACCCGTCCATGGATCCAATGGCCCCTCCTATGCCACCTCCAATGGCCATGAGGCCTCCAGGCCAGCTGCATTATCCTTCCCAGGATCCTCTGCGTATGGGTGCCCACGCCAGTCGCCACGGAGGCTCCTAGACCGGGGAAGAATCTACCTCAGAATATAGAGTTGTGTACAACAGCAAAGAAGACTGCTCTTTTTTTGACAATGTCCCCACCCCAATTTCTGGAGTCTTTTTATTTCATTAAACTTTAAAGAACTCTGTGTACTTGTAGTGTTCCTGATATCATACAACTAAATAAACTTAAACATCTAAACGAATTATGGCTAGTTTAAAGTGATAGCTCGCATCTCATTTTGTAACGCTTTTATATTTAAATTTGAGGTTTCGGATTGCAAAGAGGGATAGTGTTTATTTTTCTTTGAATATGTTTTTCTTTTTACAGTCCTTGTAACAAGCAGAAAATGACCAATAAATGCCACATGAGGCCACTGTGGTCCTCTCTTGTAGTCCCTGTTACCAACCCAAACAGTGACCAGTGTTAAAAATGAATTCAAAAGAGGCAACAAATGAGAAATAAAATATACATTGTTTGTAATGTTTATCGTGTTCCATTTTAACATTGATGCCTGTAAACCTTGGTTAGAAGAATCCTCAGTGTTTTGGCTCAGTTTGCAGGTTTATATGATATTTCATGCATGCTGATGCGTCTGTAGGGATGTTTAAAATGCAGACCACTAATGCTTGACCGTTTCAAGGTCTCAGCAGTGCATTTAAGCACTCCAGGGTGTCGGTATGCGGTTAAAGTTGGGTCGATGGCACATCCTCTTCCAGTTAAGGGAGGGCTCGGTGTAGGCCTGCATGAGCTCAAAGCCAGGCAGAGGCAGCGTCCGGGTACTACCTGTTGTCCCTCCAAATGGTATCGGGGCTCTGTGAAAGCAATGTGCTCTGATCAGGATGTGTTTCAGCAACTTGGATTGCTACAATGCATGCTGGTTAAATTGTTTAATCGGGGCTACATCTGCACCACCCACACAGAACACAGTCGCGATGTTTTGAGAAAGGTGGCTAAGTTTTAATCCTAATTTGATAAACTCTGCCAGCAACCATCTTTATTCTGTATTTGCTCATATGTTAGATTTTATTGCGCGTAGGCTACACTCTGTGTTGAAGTGTGTTTATCCAAATAAAATGGATAAACAATGTTGGTAGCTCAGATTTATTGAATGATTCCTGTTCCCTTATAAGTATAAAATACAAACACAAAATTCAAGGCTATGGGGCAATAATAAACAACGTGGTGTAATGTTACAACACCAAAACCTCTTATTATTCATTTATATTATACATTGAGCTGTTGTACATCTAAAACTATTAAATCTATTGGATTATTATTGTTGCATCTATTACAACATTGCAACTATTAGACCAACATAACATTCAAACATCATAGCAGCCTTGCCACCATCTTATCACTTTTTTCCTCTTTCTATGTTTAAGTTTAAAAAAAATGCAGAATCATAAATGAAAACTAAATAAATACAGTCTGTCAAGTTCAGGCTAAATGAGAAACTGCAAAGTCCACCATTCTTATACTGTCATGCCAGAAAACCTACACCTCTGTGTGTGTATGTACTGTATATACAGTACATATGTATGTATTATATGTAATACATGTGTATACATATAATAAAATAACCACATTGATTATTCCTACTGGAGCGGTCAGGTGGACTGTGGTCTAATGACATTTAACCTGTTTGTGTCAAAGAAATCAATTGTTCATTGAAATGCAGATATTTGTTGACCTTTCTTTCTGTTGATTATTCTGACATTTCAATAGTTTCAAAATCAGTATGTACTTTGCATTTTTACATTGTTAGTTCATATGTATATTAGGTCTTTCTGACATATTTGCTATTGTTCAAGCTTGCAGCTGGTGGCAGCACACGACAGGAAAGGAGCCGTCTGACTTAACTGGTGTCTCTTCCTATTGGATCTTGACTGCAACCATGAATTTTTAATCATTATCTATTAATATATATTTGCATTTATCATACGCTCCTATAATATCCTCTTTCCTTTTCTATGTATGATGTATACACTATTATTGTTATTATTATTATTATTATTTAATTTTTACATTGGCTATCTTGGTTTGTCTGTGGCAGTAGCT
Organism: Clariallabes teugelsi; assembly: GCA_030014215.1. Taxonomy (NCBI): domain Eukaryota; kingdom Metazoa; phylum Chordata; class Actinopteri; order Siluriformes; family Clariidae; genus Clariallabes; species Clariallabes teugelsi. The sequence continues at coordinate 3,915,937 of JAQMYG010000011.1, forward strand.
CTTAGAACACTCAGCTTGTATAAAAACTAATGGAAACTAGCTAGAATGAAAGATCATGACAGCTGCTATTAAGGTCTCCTAAATATTACACCTGTATTATGACAGTATGATTTAATAGTAAGAGTACTAAGCAAAAACTCAACCTCTCTCCTAGCAACTGCTCGTGTTTTAGTTAGAGGTGCTAAGGATTGGCGCTTATCTCACCAAAACCTTGTGCTTTGTTGTGACCTTACACCATTTATAAGACTCACTGACTCAAACACATCGTGCTGCTTCCTAATGCTCATTGTGTGAGATTAAAATACAGCAAAACAAGAGACAATTATTTCACACACAAAAAAAAGTTATTTATAAAAATTGTAGACAAGGGGTGTTCAAGTCAAACCAGGTCTTTTGATTGTGCAGGATACGAGTGTCTCCCTTTATTTCTCTATATAATCTCCTGCTGCACTAATGCACCTATCAGTGTTTCACTAGTGCTTGGATACCATCGAGATAGGAAGTTTTCTCAGTATGCCGGAGCCAGGATCAGACTGCCTGCTTCATTCTAGAACGCTGGCCTCCCAGGAACTCCTTTACGGTGGATGTGGCGATAACTACCAGCCGAGTTCCTGTAATGTGCGAGTGGTGTTGGTGAATGATTGCGTGTACAGTTCCCACGGACAGATACGTCTCTTCCGCAAGTTGGCCACAAGTTAGCTGATGATTTTCAAAGATCAGGTCACCCACAAGCTGAATGTTCATGAGAACGACTGCAGTGGGCTCTCAGCCACCTCAGCTAGGATCGTCATTCACAGAAGTATGGCTTTCTTTAAACCATTTGCACTGTTCAAATGTTTTACTCCGGCTAAATATCAATCGCTTTTACACCTTCACACACCAGAAATTTCATCACAAGTCCCGGTTTGACTCGAACGCCCCTTGTATCATTTTTGGTATATGTAAAAGAGATAAATTAGTTTTTAACATTGTTGAACGCTGACCTGTTAAAGCATTTGTAGTTAGCAGGGGCGGGTTTGAAAGGAGGTTCGGGCAGACGGGAGCTGATGTCAGCCAGCAAGGTTTCATTATTGCTCCGTTCCTCCCATGGTGAGAAGTAGGACTTGGGGATTACTGTAACATTGAACTTCTCAGGAGGAATCTCCTTCAGCGGCCCGGAATATCCTGCGGCAATAAGATTGTGTGAGCCTCATTATTAATCAGGTTTTATTTCTTCTTTCTGTCTTTCTTTGCAAATATTCATGCACAGACTGAAATGTGGTGCAGTCACCTGGTGCCAGAACGCCTGGACTTCCCTTTTTGGCTACGGTGTGCTGAAGTTTGGCCAGCAGCGTGTTTCTTTCTGCAGGGCTGACCTTTGTGTCGTAGTGAGCTCTATCTGTCAGCCCTTCTATAGCCTGATGAGATAGAGTCTCACTTCCCTGAAGACGACAGAATTCATAATGTATATAAATAAAAGAAAGGTGTTGTCTGTACATCGGTCAGAACGTTTCATACATTGAAGGACCAGAAAACAGTCTCGGAAAAATTTCTGTCTGTCTGTCTGTCTAGACAGATTTGGTCACAACATCACAAAACTGGCTAGACAACTGCATAAATGAAATCCAAATGTTGAGTAGAAGTGAAGTAATTAGCTGTTATGCGCCAGATTACTTCACAGCATCTAGCGCTTTTTGGATAAATATATCGCTTTTTCTCTCGAGGTGGGCGTGGCTATACATGTCACTCAACAGAGCCAATCGACAAGATATTCTACCCTGTATAGACAGAGTATGCGGAAGACACAGAACCGACTGTGTCTGTAATAAACAAAAGTCTCAAAATCCCGAATCCTCACGAAACCCAAATAAAAGTGCGACACAGCATGGCTTACTCCAAAAAAAGGGCAAGTTGACTATGAAAACTGCACCTTCAAAGATGAATGGAATGGACAGACCATTGTATGTTTATTCTTTCTGCGGGAAGTTTAAAACCAGGTTGTCTTATACAGTATGTTCCAAACCCTCACCTGAACTGAGAGCCCGGTGTTATGCGCTAAAATCTAAATGTTGTGTAGAAGTGAAGTTATGAGCAGTTAAGTGGCAGATTTTGTCACAGCTTCACACAAAACTGACTAGACAGAATTTAATGAAACTTTTGCAGTACGTAGATATCTGCCTGAATTTTAACCTGCAGCATAAGGCGATGTTATGAACAGTTATTTGGCGGATTGTAAACAAACACCTGCACCAATAGATGTTAATTAGAAAAGCTAAACTGAATATTATATATATATATATATATGTGTGGACAGTTATATATATAACTGAATATATTTTTACTGGGATTAGTTCATATTTTCATATTTCTTTACAGCGCTGAAGTGGCATAAGTGAATTTTAACAAGCTGGAGTCGTTTTTTAAGACAAAACCGATCAACTTTTTCGATTTCTCACCTACTTACCGGACAGGGAGTGCATTTGGCTGACAATGAAAGAAGTACAACTTAGCGTAAACAAGCATAAGATACTCAACCTTACAAAATTTTATTTCTTTCTACTAATAAGTTGGACAATGCGTTCTGCCATACAGAAAGACGTCAACCTGAAATAATAATATTCCTGATTACATTAAAGTTGATCAGATTATTTTTAACTTTAACCTTTTAACCATTTCTACAAACTCTTTAACCATCAACAACGGGTACTTACGCTAGTCACATACGTATATCCTTTGAATCATGAGGATGATGTGAGCAGTAAAATCTCACCTCCATGGCCTGTATTTGTTATTCAGATTCAAATCTGTGCACAACTAATGCATTCAGGAACCGTATAATTTAACTGAATGCATGGGTTTTTGAATTCATTGTTTGCATTACATAAGTGTGTAATAATGACACACTACAGCGTTGGCTTACATTGTCAGCTTGCTTTCCGGCACCTTCGAGTGTGAACTTCTCCACTCTCTTTTGTCTCTGTTGGAACATTCTGGACCCCCTGTTTGAAAGCAGGGTCAACTCCTCCATCATTACATCCTGAGGAACGCTGATTTTCTTTCCCAGGTCCAGACACTCTGTCACGCGCAGACACACACATGCATAATTGATGAGTACATTGTGATTACACTGTAAGCATATATAATTACATGGGTGCACTCTTTCTATATTAAACTTGCCAGAGTTGAACAAAGACAGCACTTTTATCAGTCACGTCCCGAAAACCATTAACCAGGATGACTGAATACTAATGCATGATTTTGAGGATATTTTGAGACAGGGTTTTATAATTGACAAAAAATTGAAGACAACTCATTGTGTGATTGGTTAGAAGTTGGTGTGCCGCCTTATTAGCTTTCCCCCCCCATTTTCAGAGACCATGGGCTCCAACAGACATGGAGATATTTGATTGACAGATCAGACCAGTACTGTATGTGCATTAATCAGCCATAGCATTAAAATCAAAGTCCCCCTTGAGCTGCCAAAACAGCCCTCACCCGTTGAGGCATGGACTCCACAGGACCTCTAATGGTGTGATGTGGTATCTAGCACCAAGACAAGGGCAGCAGATTTTGTAAGTTCTGTAGAGTATGTTGTGAGGTTGGGCCTCCATGGATCAGACTTGGATCAGTTTGGTGCACTTCTATCCCAGATCTGGGAATCTTGGAAGCCAAGTCAACACCTTGAACTCTTTGTCATGCCATTACATTAAAACGCTAAATATTACGTCCAATATTGTGTAGATTCTCCTTATACCACCAGGGAAGATCTGACCCCTAGTGGCATGACTCCACAAGATCTTTGTGGGTGCTGTAGGTTACAGGGTGAGGCCAATATGGATCAGTCTTGTTTGTTCAGTGCATCCCATGAATACTCGATCAGATTGAGATCTGAAGAGTTTGGACCCTGGTGAGTCAACAACCTCGTCATGGCAGGCTGTGATATACTGGGTGTTCTGATACCTTTCTATTGTGGCCAGCATTGACTTTATTTCAGCAATTTGTGCTGTATTGGCTTTTCTGTGGGATTGGACCAGGTAGGCTGGCCTTTGGTCCCTATGGGCCGTGCGTGCCTGTGATCCTGTCACATATATCATTGATAATCAATGTTATTTAATTCACCTGGCGGTGGTGGTAGTGTTGTGGTTGATTGGTGTACATACTTATATACATACATACGGTATACTGTAGTTAGATATAGATATTGATGTAAATGTATAATACATCATAATCTGTTGAAACATGTACAAATAAACCATTAACAAGCTGAATAATTTGGACCAGCTAGCCTGATATTTACTTCTTCTTTTTTTTTTTTTTTACAGTATGAAAAATCAGTATTTTACAAGCTACGGAAACTCCAACAGCATTTGCATAACTTACAGTAGCTAATCACCTAATGTTACTTTTCTTCTGCATCATTTATGGATAGCTCACATCTTTTAGTTAACAATATAGTATAATTATTTTTTCCATATTTATTGCATCATTTATCAACATATAAAAAGATCA
>JAQMYG010000011.1:3928167-3941619 GCA_030014215.1 Clariallabes teugelsi
CCACATCATTGCATTCAGTTTTTATTCACAATTTGTTTAGTGTCCCAACTTTTTTGGAATCCGGTTTGTATAAAATATTACAAAACATTATCATTGAAGGACGTGTGATCTGAACACAATTGCATTATTTATTTATTCTTTTTAAATACAAAAGATATTTTTCAAACTGCTTTATTTCTTCTTATTTACAATATTGTTGCTGATCCAGTTCATTCCATCCTGAGGGGGAAAAAAAAGCAGAAATAAAAGAACACTGTTTTGGACACAAGCTTAGGTTAACAAAAGTTTCATACAGTTTAGAACTTTTTTATTGTTAATTGTATGTACAGTGACTAAAATAAAATTACTCTACATGCTGGGATAATGTTGTCACAAAGTATACCAAGTCTAGTTTTTTGTTGTCGATCTATAAGGACTCACCCACACTCCTTCGCCAGAAATAGCCGAACAGGCCTGAATCTGCCACTCCCGGTCCCGGTAGGTGTGCAGGTTGAGCCCCTCGGCGATCTCGCTGGCTGTAGACGCTGTGGTCAGATCCTGCTTATTGGCAAAGATAAGCACAGGCACTCCCTTGAGGTTCTCCTCATCGATCAGTTCTGAGAGCTCCTACATGGGTTCATAAAAATAAATTGCTTGTAGATTCTAAGTTTAAATTCTAGAGCAGCAACAGAATCACTGCCTTGAGCGAAACCCTTAAGCCTCAACATTTCGGCTTGGACGGTGTCCTGTTTCGATCATAAGATGATTTGGATTAAACCATCTGTCAGATGAGTGAGTAATAAATGACTGTGATCATTTTAAGAACCATGGACAGCTGTCCATGCGAAATTGATAAGGTTTACTTTATGCCATGTCAGATATCTACCGGTTTCACCTCGTACATCCTCCCAATGGTTGTCAGATTCTCTGGGAACATTTTGCACTATGCTCAACCTTTATCATGTATTGTACTGCATACTGTTGTAAATTGGTTGTTCTCACCAGCCCTGTTTCTTCAAACCTCTTCTTGTCTGCGCTGTCGATGACATAGATCTGTCAGGAAGAGAAAAGATTCAGATATTCCGTACAGGATGGTCTTTCTTCTTTGAATACTTTTTGTATGAAAACAATTGTATGTCGTCCTACATAGGTGTGTTTTTTCCATCAGGATTTCTGACATGTTTTTGAACTCTGTGCAGTCACGTAACAATACTCATGTGCTTATACAAGCTTTTATTGTTTCACTCCGTTTTGTCCTAGCCAGTTTGTCTTCTCTGATTTGTCTATGTGAATAAATATGTATATATATAAAACACCACCGACAACAAAACTCCACCAACTTCAATATCCAAAAGCAAGAATAAAAACTTGGTATAACTTCAGAAGTTGCATAATTAATTGAATGTTTAAAAAAATCCAGAGTCACATGACCTGAATATGACATAACTGAGACTTCAGGGTAGTAACGAGAGTCATGTTATTATTAATTCCTATTATACTATTATAATAAGGAGTCATTAAAAAGCTGGGCGGTTTAAGAAGAAACCCATATGTAATCCTGTGTAATAGCCTTAATGTTAAATCTATCTTTGCTTAAAAATGTTAAAGCAAACTGTTACAACCCTACCAACAAATCCGTGTTCTCCAGATACTTTTTCCAGAAGGGACGTATCTTCCTCTGTCCCCCGATGTCCCAGACATTCAGTTTCATGCCATGACAGGTGACACTCTTAATGTTGAAGCCCTAGAATGTTATACAACAGACAATAAAACAGTTATACTGTATGAAGGTGCTAACTATACTTACCTAACCCTTAGGCAGACAATCAGTTTTTTGGTTAAATAATGTCTATACACAGGACTAAAGACACTGCTTAATACACTGCCCTCATAATTAAGTCCCTGTGTGGTAGCAGGGATCCTGCTCATTATATAACTGGGTGTTATATATTAATCCTGAAATTGGGTCTGAAATAGAAGTTAAGGTGCGATCTGACCAAATCGTCTGAGTAACAAAGATCCAGTCAGTGTGGACCGTCTATTATTATTAATAGCCATACGGAAGTCATTATTAGGTCAGCTAAATATGGTCTTTGCTGACTGTACTTTGGTTCAGAACACGACAGAAATAGACCTCAAGGCCAGCCATCAGCATGACTTCCCTAAAGATAACAGAGTGTGTCTATGATCTTGTTGTTTACACTTCAAATGCAAAGGGTTGAAGGATTAGTCTGGAGTCTGGATGTTCTTAAAAGTAGATGAATTTTATTTGCAAAAGTTTTTCAGATAGAGAAAATATAGGTGTGCAGTATTTTGAGGCAGCAACTCGTCTCACTTTCTGTCTAACTAAGTGTGTGAAAGCGTCCCCGATATAGTATATCCATTATATCTTAAAAGTATCTTCACATGGCAACATGTATCACTTTTCTATCTGGTTATGTACAAGTGTTGTTCAAGTCAAACCAGGACTTTAGATATATTTCTCTATATAATTTCCTGCTACACTAATGCACTTCTCCCAGTGTTTCACTAGTGCTCGGATACCATCAAGGTAGAAAGATTTCTCAGTGTGCCAGAACCATGATCGAACTGCCTGCTTCAAGTCTGAAACACTGGCCTCCCAGGAACTCCTCTTCAATGGCACAAACATGTAAAAATAGCTTGTACGGGGGACGTGACAATAACTCCCAGCTGAGGTTCTGTAATGTGCAAGTGCATACAGGACATATGCATCTCTTCCGCAGGTTTGTCACAGGGTATCTGTCGATTTTCAAGGATCAGGCGTTACATTTGCTGATTGTTCATGGGAACGGCCGCGGTGATCGTCGTTCACAGATATACCCTTCCTTAAAATGTTTGCATGTCTAGGAAATGTGCTGGGCTTATGTTCTCTTCACAGTTAGCTTCAATTCGATTCACAATAAAAAGTAATATAATTGTTTAAGTATGCTAACTATTCTGCTAGAATAAACATTTCCAAAATATGAATTTAGAAAAAAAAATAAAGAAATGGATCACTCATGAAATATGTGTTAATATGTGGCTAATGTACTGTATCTCAATAAGCTAAATTGTATTTCCCAAGAGTTTGGCGTACGATGCATTTGAAACCAGAGCTTGGACAATTTTTGATTGTAACTGAATTTACCTGAGTTGGTGTGATCATGTTTACATCTTCTGAGGCCAGCTGTTTCAGTAGGGTGGTTTTCCCAGCGTTATCCAGACCAAGAAGAATAATCCGGAGCTCCTGCTCTGTCGTGCCCTTTAGTTTCTCAATGATGGAAAATAGACCCTGGAACAGACAGTGGTCTGACAGTTGGTTAATAGAAGGATAAGGTAGCAGAAAAATGTTGAAAAATTATGTAATCTTTCTCATTTCTATATCAAATATAAAAAAAAAAACTAAGCCCAAAATAATGATAGAAATAAAGCTAAAAAAATACATGTAAATATTTACAGAATAGGCTTGAATACTTATATTATACATATACAGCATGTATATTAAATATATTCTGGATATTTTTACTTGCTAACAAAAATTCTGTGTCCTGTAGATTTCCAAATGCAGTTCAGAACCTACTAAAATTTTCATCCCAATAAAGATCCCAATAAACCAAATATAATAGGCTTAATATTGTTAAGCATATTCCTCGCCAAATGTATTAATTTCACAGCTCTACATGTGAAGTACACCCAACCATGCTCATCAACCTGTGAGCAACCCCCCCACAGTGAAACACAGTGGTGGTAGCATCATGGTGTGGGGATGTTTTTCTTCACCAGGAACTGGGAAACTGGTCAGAATTGAGGAAGGATTGTAGGACACCTATTGTGGGAAACCTGTTCCAGTATACAAGAAAATTTATTTAAGGGAGAAATTTTCAAGCTTGAATTAGTTTAGTTGTATTGGCAGACAACTTTGCTCATTTTTAGGTAGAAAAAGGAGAATGATCTGTCAATAAAATATAAAATTTTAAAGCTTAATCTTATATTTGTTTTATTGTTATCTTATTCTAGGTAGACTGACTATATTGAACACATATTAATTTGCTATGATGTCATCTTTGCAGTGCAAAATACTACAGTAGCTCATTAGTTAAAATAGTGCAGAGTAATTAATCACTTATTTGCTTCAGATGTGTCAAGATGAAATTTTTGAAAATGTGAATCTGAATTTTAAATTAATTCAGCATTTTCTATGTCTGAAATAACACTTACAGAAGCATAGCAGTACCGATTATAGCAGAACCCTAGGATTTAGGCATACATACCTTTTGGATTTCACCCATGATGTGACTATGCAGGCAGAATAGAGAGAACGAGGAAAAAAGTCCCCAGCTACATGCTATAAAGTATATATCCAGGTGAGTCCAAGCAGAAGTGCCTGGGTCAAGTGCAGATCCTCACCATCCTCAAGTCTAACCTCACCTCTAATGCTTGTTTAGCTTAAATTAGTAAAGTGGAGTTTTGTTCTGGCTCGCTCGTCTTCAGTGTAGGAGACAGGGGGACACGGACTGGATTAGTCTTCCACAATTAGCAATCTCTCCTGCTCCTTTCACCTTCCCCCAGACTTCTCTCCTGCATTAAAGTCTTACCTGGATTATCCCTCCTCACCACCTGCTTCAGAAATGCCCTGAGACTTCTTTCTCTCAGTCTTGCTCTGTGTTTCTCTATATCTCTGGCTCTCGAGTGCAAGAAATCCATTCATCCATTCATCTTCTCTTCTTTCCCCATCTCCTGGCTCTGTGGTATGGGATTCATCTTCTGCCATGCCTGTTTATTTACAAATTTGCCTTTGATGTAGTACTGCTCCTTTTCAGCAGAGGGCGATAGCATTCACCAGAAATTCATGGTGTTTTCAGTCCCAGGAATGAGAGGCTTGTGTGTAAGGGAAGTCAGATGCCTCAGATACTTCAAACATGTCAACAATTCAAAGTAAAATTGTGTTTTTTGATTGCAATTGAGGTTACTTGTAAAGTTGCCTAATTAGCCATTTAATAAGAATGCGACTATCATTTTCAAATCTTGCCTTTGGTCAGTGTGTGCCTTTGGCCATGCTTCCTAGGTGGGTTTCCTCCAGGGACTTCGTTTTTCTCCATAGTCCAAAGACTTGTGGGCTGATTGGTGTTACCCAATTGCACATAGTGTATGAGTAAGCATGTGAATGTATGTCCCTGTAGGTTGGAAGAAGCATGCGGCCTTCAGCAGCATCTCTTCAAACATATAGCAAAAACCGATGGAAGGAACTCAAAGGTCATTGCAGCCAACCATCTTTCATGATGACAGCTTGGATGGATGGATGGATGCAGTCGAAACATCTTATTGTTTATTAATGACAGTTAGCAGAAGATATACAGGGGTTTGGTAACTTTGGAACTTGATAACACAAGCATGAAGCAGGAGATCATTTATCCCAGGATCACATGTGGTCTGGAGCCAATCCCAAAAGACTTACGGCACAAGGCAGGGTACACCCTGGATGAGGTGCCAATCCATTGCAGGGCTCACACACTCACACGGCAGGCAATTTAAATGTCAGTTAGCTTAATCTGCAAGTCTTGAGACTGTGGGAGGAAACTGGAGTACCCAGAGGAACCCACCAAGCACGGGGAGAACATGCAAACTCCATTCAGACCCAAGGTGGGAATCAAATCCAAAACCTGGAGCTGCAAGGTGACACTGTTAACCACTAAGCCATTGTACTGCCTATATCTTTTTCTGTGTAGTTTTAATTTATTGTAAATATAAATAATTTTATGAACTTGTTTTAAAGAGCTGCCTAATTTATAGGTTTTAGCTGAAAATACAAGATAGCATTAAATAGCAGAGACCCATTGTGTAATTCTGTTTGAACAACAGTTAAAAAAAGAAAGAAAAAAGGCAGAAAAAAAATCACTGAAATTCAACAATGGACCCATGCACATGTAGTAGCAAAGCAAGCTGACATTCAACCCCACATTCTGGATCCAATATTGTGCTTTTAGTTAATTAATACGCAGCCAACAAAAACAGATTACAGTAAAACAAGCCAGACTTGGAGAAAGGAGTCGAAGCAAAGACAGAATACTTTTTAGCATTAAATTTACAGTATCTTAGAAACGGAATACCAGATGTATTGAAATGTAATCATTTGTTCAGCAAATAATTATTGCTTGGCAGTTTTTGCCGCAATATGTTAAAACTGCAACATAATAGTGTACACAGTATAGTTATATAGTGTTCTTAAATTAGCTCCTCTTTTTGTGCCACAACCATGTGTATTAATCATTAGCTACATAACAACTTTGTAACTACATAACAACACTTTAGTTGTTTTTTTTCTGTTGTCTCGGATATAGCTTATAAAACCCTATTATATGTGAGATAGAGATATTACTACAGTAAGTTTGGTGATCTATCATTCACTAAGTGGTACGCCTGATCCTTGAAAATCGACAGATAATTTGTCACTAAAGTGAGACCTGTCCAGGAACTGTAGACACAATCATACACCAATGCCACTTAGAGGACATTAGAGGAGTTCCTGGGAGGCCGGCGTTCCTGGGAAGCAGTCAGTCCGATCATGGCTCTGGCATACTGAGGAAACCTGAATGGTATCCAAGCACTAGTGAAACGCTGTGATAAGTGCATTGGTGTAGCGGTGGATTATACAGAGAAAATTTTTACTCTCAAAAATTCTAAAGTTAAAAGTCCCAGTTTGACTTGAACACCCAATTTGCATGTGTATTTTCCAAATATTTAACCCTAAGAAAGACATTTAAACTTAAATTTAATAAGATAATCTATCATTATTTGTAATCCCTTATTCTTCATCAAATGTCCTTGTTGTAGGTGGATTACTGAATCACAATACCAACAATTAATTATGTTTCTGAATCTGGGGCTCTGGGGCGAATTCTGTTTAGCACTGGTCACATCACGAGCTTTTGTGCCACAGCCACAGTGATGACAATGGCGCCAGCATCATTGATTACCGTATTTGCTCTCCAGAAATGCACAGGAAAGCAAATGCTTGCGTTACCATCCAGCCTCGGTGTACTAACTGGAACACAATATGGCATGGCAAACTGGTTTAATGCTCCACACATGGCCCAATGCACATATGATCATTGAGGAACAGGTGTTAAATTCAGGACACAGGAACTGAGGTGAGAAGAATCCGGCTGCCTCTGGTTGGTTGGCCGGTCCTGACTTGCGGAGGCTGGTTCAGCTCCATGGTGCACTGAGGGAAAGCATTCATGTGTTGTAAGGGAATTACACACCAAGTACTGTATACACTCGAGACCTTTATGCACGCTCTCGGAGGTTAGCATTTTCAGAAAAATATACATACAGGCTTTTACTGATGAATGTACAGTATATATAAACAGACACAAAAAGATCACAGTTTAAGATTTGCATGTAATAAAAACAATATTGGAGTCTCAGCTATGATTTCTAAAATTGACACTTCAGTACGTGAAGATGAAAGGAAAGAAGAATGTGGTGTTTCCACTAACCTGTCCATGACTGTCTTTAACAGGATCACTTGCTTTGAAAAGTCTGCAAGGTTTCTCAGGTCACCAGTTGCACGATCAGTATGTTTTCCCACTGAGTGACTTTTATACCCAGCCGAGCTGTGTTTTACAACAGGTCTGGTGTTTACACAGTGATAGGCGGCTCATGTGAGCTGAGGAACTTGCCATACCTCTCTCCTGGTCTTCAACACTGCACGAACCTACTCCGCAAGCATGGACGCATCTGTTTCCTTCCACCACAGACCAGATTTTACGCCAACTTCCAGAGACAAGGTATGTGGTTTCCCATTGCTGCATCATAACCGTAGGGTTTTTAACAATTTGTTTGCATAAAGGTTCCTTCACATTTCTTCAAAAGAGTTCAAGCTTGTTTTTTCTGATCTATGAATTTCAGCAATCTTTATTGATCCATCAAGCAGATCTTTGCATCTGTGCACAGTGCGATAAATTCTGTTTGAAATCTGCCATTGATCACATCATAGTAGCATTGAATTCTGAAATCTGTAACAAGTTCTTATAAAAAATAAGCACAGTTTCTATAGTAATTCATATAGTCTAGTAGCTCATACACAGGGACTTTTATCGCAGACACTCCATGTAATCCAAGAGTCAAGCTTTCTGTAATTATAGAAGGAGTCTCCAGTGCAATGCAAAGCAAGTTTCCAGTCTTCTCACCTTTCGGTTTCTTGGTAACATGACATGTTTTGTCTTATTAACATAGTTAGACAGTCACACTTAGGGGCAATTTAAAATAGTTAATCCAACTAAATGCCTGTTTTGGGGAGATCAGAAGAAACTAGAGAACCCAGAGGAAACCCAGGCAACACCTCAATGTTCAATTGCTCAATGTTCTGAAATGGTAACTCTTTCAGCTGCAACACCATGCTGTCAATTAGTTTCAACATCAAAAAGTATTAGTGTGAGATGCTTTTTTTGAGTTGAGTTTTTGAGTGGCTATTATAGCTTAGTTATTAGTTATAGTTATTTCAGCTCGAACCAATTCTGTTTAAACAGACAAGAGAATTCTGAGATACTCAAACCAGCACACATGAGGTCACATTTTCCCCTCTTCCTGAGAATTGATGTGAACTTTTATTGAAGTCCCTGACTTTTTCCCCCCCGTTTTTTTCTCCTTAATTTAGTGGTAACCATTTCCCACTGGTCTTGTTAGGACACTTCCCATTCAGCAACAGCAACCAACCAGAGAGTGCGTGGGCTAACACCTGCTTCCTCAAATCCATGTAAAGCCAAAAACTGTATGTTTTTGAGCTGCTGGTCATTACGGAGCGGTGTACAGTAATACACTCTGAGCAGCTTGCATAAACTCACAGGCGACCGTGATTGGCTAGGTTTACTTTGATTGATGTAGGAGTGCAAGTACACTACTTGTCCTCCCCTAAAAGAACACGGCCAATATGCTCTCTAGGCTCTAGGCTATGAATGACTGTAAAATGACCTGGGAATTGAACCTGCAATCATCGGATGATATGGTGAACATATTTCCATTGCGTCACTTGGGAGCGGAGTGTAAGTGCCATTTTGCATTGCACTGTTGTCACATGATTGGCTGATTGGACAATTGCATGCATGAAAAGGGGCAGGTGAGAGTATAATACCAATACACATATAGGATTCTGTACAAAAATGTTGATAGTCTTGCATCATGTTCAAAATACAGTTTATGTCTCCTACATAGGAACATTCGAGTGACAAACTTTCGAAGATATGAACAATGGTCTTACAACGGATATTGGTCATTATTTTAACATTCAACCATTGGTCATTCAACCATCGGCTTTCTAAAGAACAAGGACAAGATCTTGCCTTATATAAAGTCTTATACTGTGTATAGCCATTTGTGTTAGTATTCTGGTACCTAAAGAATATTTGTTAGACTTACGAACAAATTAGACTTAGGAACAAGCTCTCAGAACAGAACTTGTTTGTATGTTGGGAACTTACTGTACTCAAAAATACTCTGAAATACTTGAACCATTCCACCTGGTACTAATAATGATGCTACAATCAAAGTAATTGAGATCACATTTTTCTGTGTCTAATGATTGATGTTAAAAATGTTCCTGACGTACAGTATATATTTGAAAATATCTGCATTGCATTGTTCTCATATAATTGCCTGATTGCATAATTTCATTGAAGATCAATAAAGCGGTGGGTAAGTGTATAAAAACAATACATGTAAAAAAAAAAAGAAAAAGAAAAATCTGTGCAAATCAAAATGGTCAAGCTTCATTTTAAACAATCCATAGATCTTTATTCAGGGTTAAAGATGTCAGGTTGGCAGGGTCCATTTTTATAATGATTCACACGTGACTTCTTAATGAAACTAAGAGAGCTTTATAGTTCTGACCTTGATCTACTTTCCCACAGAGAGCCATGCCTTTCCAAGAGATCACCCGAGGGTTCTCCCACTTCGGCCTGCGTGCTTCTCTGCGTAGACGTCTGGGGAGACAGAGTGTGCTGACACCGAGCAGGCCTCTCAGCCTCACTAAGGTAAAGATGCCTTGGTGTAAACCTTCAGCTTTAATGTTGCTCATTTTATCACCATCTGATGAGCTTGTGTCAGTCATTTTAGAGAGGGAACCTCGGGGCTTTATGGTTTTTTTGTCCTAATCAGCAGTAAACCACAGTACTTTCAATTCCCTGATGCTCTTATTTACATAACTGTTAAGCGTTCACTATACCTTACTGTATGTAAGACAGCCTTTGTACAGCTTCAGTTATATCATATATTGTATATTTCCCTTTAATAATACATATATTAAAATGATCAGCATTAAGTTGTTTCCCCTTAGCATTCTCATTCTCGTTTTTTTTTTTTTTTTGGTGAAGTACGCACACTTCCTCCTGTGGCATGTTGCTATAGCAAGACTTCCTGGTGTACTAGGAAGTTTCACTTTAGTCATAGACGACAGAGTTTAGACATATATCAGAGACAACTCATGTTTTTGTAAAGTACCTAACATTCTTCTCGTGCTAAGACTATGTCTCTGAAACTGAGCGATGCTGGCGCAGCTGGTGGACATCAGGTAGGATTCGAGAGGTCGCATCTCTTTTGTTTCTCTTTCTGAGAATATGAAACGTTTTTGTGCATGAAAATGTTAACGTAACAAGTCTGCGTGAGATTCAGCACGAAGAATAATTGTCTGGAAGAATAGAACTTGATTACTGAACAAATAGTTATATGATGAGGAACGGGCTCCTATGGAGCACAGTTTAATCATTACATAATGTATTTCCATATATTTTACATACCTTTCTAAGGATAAACAGCGTTTGTGCGTTGCATTTTATAACGATTGCTAAACATAACTTTATTCCATGCTTTTGTTCGGTCAAGTATGTACTGAGATTATTTGGGTTACATTTTTTGGCCTAGTTCTCGGTTTCTTTAGCTGATTTGTCTTGAACCTAAACACTTATATAAATTGCAAGTTAGAGGTTTGTCAACCTGGAACTTGGAAGCTGAAAAAAGTTTATTTGAATTGTATGTAGGTCACGTTGACTGTACGATGGTTCAGTGGGGAGAACGGTCTTCTCGGGGTCTGTGTGCCTGGAGCTTGCATGTTCTCCCGGTGCTTGGTGGGTTTCCTCCGGGTTCTCCGGTTTCCTCCTACAGTCCAAAGAAATGCAAATTAGGCTAACTGCCGTTCCCAAATTGCCCGTAGTGTGTATATGTAAGTGTGTGCTATGCAGTGGATTGGCACCCTGTCTAGGGTGTGCCCCACTTCGAGTTCTAAGTCTCCTGGGATAGGCTCCAAGCAGCCCGCGACCCTGTACACAGGATTAGGAGGTATAGGCGATGAGACGATGACAGATCACATTGAATAAAATTATTTGACTTTCTTTTGTGTATTTAACACATTTTTTTAAGAAAAAAAAAGGAAAACAATTACAGTCTACAGCTTTGAGACTAAAGAACTACCAGAACCCTAAATACAAAAATCTTAAAAATTCCTATCTCAGAAACAAAGATTTCAAAAGAAGTGGATCGTCCAGGGTAAAAAAGAGAAAAGACGATGTTTTAAAATGGGCCAACAAATCAAATATATGTGTTTACTTGAACAATGTTTCTTTAATCCGATTGAAACCACTCTGATTCTAGCTTAACTGTTAACAGGCTTATCTGGTAAGATGTGTGTTTACGTGCTCAAAACATTTAATCAGACTTCAACTTTAATCTCATGATAATATAACTGAAGAAGGAGAAGAGAGTTTTTTTTTCTCCAACTTTGAGCTGAGGCTAAGTTTCCCATCTTTTCTGACTAATCCCACCTTCTGTGTTATGAGTGGTTACAAGAACTCAGTTTCATCTGTGATTGGTTAAATACTGTGAAATGTGAGCCAATCAGTGCACTTCTCCAGCCAACGACCCAAAGACTGGTGGGACAGAGTTGTTCTTATAATGTTTTCCAATCAGGAATGGAAACACAATTTGTCATGTCACGTAATCTTACCCCAACATGGGGCAAATATACTATCAGATGAAGTCTTTACTTGTCTAATATTTTCCTAATCAATGGATTATTAAAGGTTTACACCACCCCTCTCATTCTGATTGAAAATTTACTCCACATCTGGAACAGGCCAGTGGTCTTGATCGAAATGTTTACATAATGATTGCATTTTTATTCTGACTGGACTGTTACTCCCATTATTAGTGGAATATTAGGGTTCACGTAAACACACCTAATGATGTTCAACACTCGATGCCTGAGATGTTACCTTTTCAGTAACATTATAGCTAGTTAGGATGCATTCATGGTGACTTGTAAGTGGCAATGTGCCAGCTGTAATAATTTTCCTACCATTTCCTACCTTGGCAGTTTTGACACTGAAAGCAACAACAACAACAAAAACTGGACCATAAAATCTTTTGTCTATTGTTTGCAGTTTTGTGGCATATAAAGCTCATAACAAGCTCTTATAGGCACTTCTAAGTGCCAATTCTTATTGTTCTACATAGTGAACTATATATCTATATCTATAGTGAATTTCAAAATGTTCACGCTTCATTTTAGACTAAAAAAAATGGCAA
Source organism: Clariallabes teugelsi (assembly GCA_030014215.1). Taxonomy (NCBI): domain Eukaryota; kingdom Metazoa; phylum Chordata; class Actinopteri; order Siluriformes; family Clariidae; genus Clariallabes; species Clariallabes teugelsi. Next base: position 3,940,723 of record JAQMYG010000011.1, read on the forward strand.
TACAGTAACAACAGTGGATCAAAAGACTCTAATAAGTAGTGTTAGCAACGAGCTAGTCTGCTAATTATTAATGGTAACGCTAATGTTGATGGTTACATTCTGATTAGTTTTATAGTATTATCTGGCCACTATTACAGATTTAAAGATAGGACTCTGTGGTAGACAGTTCATGTGTGGAAATGGTTCCCAGAAGCACTCTTTTGCAATCTGAGTTCTGGAATATACCTGTTCCATCAGGGAAGAAAAACTTCATTGATGTGATACATTCAGGTCGTCAACTGACTTCATTTTAGAGATCATACCACTGCCTCCAGAGGCTTGTACAATGGGCACTGTACATAAAGGGTGCACTGCTTCATGCACTTCCCTTCTCACCCTGACGCACCCATCACTTTGGAATAGAGCCAATCTTTTTGCTCACTAACAAATTTAAGCCTTTTATTTCTACTGATTAGTCTCACTAACATGTGGTTTTCTTATGACCACACAACTGTCCTATGAGTTCTCATCACATTGGGTGTGTAATGCTCTTACTCTCACTATTAATTTTTACTGTTGATTTTTTTTATATGCACCATCATCAAGAGTCTAAGTGCTCTCCAAACATGGTCATTCATGATTTTTATTCTATCCACTATTTTTCCATAAATCTGACAATTCGGTGCTATCCTTTCAGGCTTTAAAACAGTTTAAAACAGTTTAGGGGGCAGTAGTGGCTCAGAGGGGTAAGGCAATGAGTCACTGATCAGGAGATTGGCGGTTCGATCCCCAGCTCCACCAGGTTGCCACTGTTGGGCCCTTCAGCAAGGCTCTTAACCCTGTCTGCTCCAGGGGCGCTGTATCATGGCTGACCCTGTGCTCTGACCCCAGTTATGCTGGGATATGCGAAGAAGGAAT
>JAQMYG010000011.1:3957325-3975796 GCA_030014215.1 Clariallabes teugelsi
GTGATCAATTAGTTGACGACTGGCATGCACTAGTTACCTATTAACAGCCAAAATGCTTAACTAATAAACTAGTAAAGGCCAAAATAGCCACTAGTTGAAGCCATTTTGGCCTTACTTGTTAACTAGTGAGCCTGTAAGCCACTAGTACCCCTAGTAAGAGCCATTCTGGCTTTACTAGTTAATACTAGTTAGCAATTTGGCACACTTGTTGAGTAGTATGCTCGACTAGTAAACTAGTGTGGTGTTAAAATTTTAAGTTTACTAGTCGAGCACACTACTAGTTTACTAGTTTATTTGCCAATATCAAATAAATGCTAAAATGACTTGCCATACTTCTTCTTCTGCTTCTTCTACTAATACTACTGCTGCTTCTTCATCTACTACTTCTGTTACTACTACAATTCCTGCTAGTAATACTAATAATAATTGTGCACAGATTTATGAAACTACTAATGTCCCACATACTGTTAAAGGTAATTTCTAATCATATATAGATCGTTTAGAATTATAGTGTTATTAACTACGTCCCGGGTACTGTTATAGATCATTTATAATCATATACAATATACAGTAGATCATTAGGATCATAGGGTTATTAACTACTGTACGTCCAGGTACTTGTTTAGATCGTTTTTACCCTGAAGTTATTTAGATGGAAAATTTGGTGAATTGCGTTTCTCTTTTTTTCTTTCCTAATTTTGGACCAAGCAGTGATCAGAAAATAGAAAGAAAGAGCAGCCAATTCAAAAATCGTTGTTGTGACATACAGTAGACCGACAGAAAACACAGACAGCAAACACAAAATGAAACTTGGCGAGAACGCCTTATAAGAACCCGCTGTTGCCAAATATCAACACCTACAAAAAAACCCACCTGCTGTCTCTGGTTTAAGTCAAAGTGCAAGTAAATGCCAGGTCATGATGAAAATGCCAAATTCTCCAGTTAGCAAAGTTAGATTAATAGATATGTCTTTGAGGTACACTCACTTCCTGCTGCTTGACACGGCATTTCTTTCTCATCATCCTTCAGTTCTTTTCAGCCGGCTCACCCGCCCCTCAGGGGCAGAGTAACACACTCAGGAGAAAGCAGCGCTCTCTGTCATCTTCCACATACATGAACAATAAGGCACTCTTGATTGGCTAGGGCTACTGTGATTGACAGGATGACAGAATGTCTCTGCCATTTAGAGAGTACATCGTAGTACAAGTGCTTGGCTCCTGTCTACAGACGGGTGAAGATTTGAGTCTGCAGTGTTCATGTTCTTTATTATTATTAACAAATGGACAACTTATTTGCATTTTTATTTTCCTCCATGACGCCATTTTTTGTGGAAAAAAATATGTAAGAATCTAGATATGCACATAAATACTGTAATATATTTATTTAAACCCTTTTTAAATATCCTTATTATCCACAAACTGTGAAAATTTCTTATGTTCAGAAATATATAAATATTAAACTAAAAATGACTTGTATATTTTACACTTGAATGTTACAAATGTTTGAAAATTATTATTATTATTATTATTATTATTATTATTATTATTATTATTATTATGTTATTTATTTTATTGTTAACTGACAGACCACTTATTTAAATTTTTATTTTCTTCCATGTTGGCATTTTTAGTGAAATTTTTTTCCTAAATCTAAATATGCATGTAAATGCTGTAATTTATGCATGAATATGTACACCGATGACTTTTATGTATTAATGTTGCACACTGTGTGTGTGTGTCTTATCTAGTCTGGAGGTAGTGTTCACAGGTAAGACTGTGGCTATGGTGGTGAAAGCCAGGAAGACTCTACAGGAAGCGTTGGCTTCGCTTCTCCAAAAACACCGTCTCCGGCCCCAGGATGTCTGTGTCACCATGGTGAGTGCTGCCTCTATGAATGAATCTCTTTGCTTAGGATTTTTTTTTTTTAAAGAAACGCAGTCTGCTTATCAATATTTTATGTGAGGAACATGTCCATATTCATAATGTTATTTGTACTTAACCTGAATTTCAGTCTATTGCCAATGTACAGTTTACGCATCCTTTAACAAAATTATTGCTTTAATAAAATATAAAATAGCATAATTTAATTTAATAAACATAGCAAAAGCAAGAAAGCAATAAGAAAAAGTTTAAAATACAATTATATAGTATATTTAATAAGATTTATTTAAAAAAAACATTTTCTGCCCCATCTAATTGAGTTGTAATATATGTAATGAGTTATAATATAATAATATGTTACATTTATAAGGGGTGTTCGAGTCAAATGGGACTTTTGATTGTGCAGAACAACAGAAGAGTTATGAGAGTACAAACTCCCTTTATTTCTCTATACAATCCCCTGCTACACTAATGCACTTATCCCAGTGTTTCACTAGTGCTTGGATACAGTCAATGTAGAAAGTTTTCTCAGTACACTGAAGCCACAATCTGACTGCATACTTCATTGCTGAAACACCGGCCTCCCAGGAACTCCTAATTGAAATTCTGTCTTCATTCTGTTGACATAAATTTATTTAAAAACAAAAAACCTTTGATCTCTACAGGGCCAATTAAAATAAATAATGAATAAAGTCATAATGTCATATCTATATATTAAATATCATCATCAAATCATCCACATGTTGCAATAATATGTACAAAACAAGAGTAAGTAAAAAGCCAGGGGAGGGGCTCTTCTTACAGTATATAAGGTCACGTTAAGGGGAAATTCTAATTGGCCCCAAAGAATACAAGAATGGGATAAATGCCCACTAGAGACCAAACTGAATGTCTAAAAATGATTAAAAAGTAAATAATAATAATTCATCCCCTTTATTACTCTACCTGAGTAGTCCTAAATTTAAGCATTAACTTCTAAAACAATGCATGTTAGTCAACATACAGCTTAAAAAGACTGTTTAGTGATTGTGTATTTTTTTGCTTATTAGATATCAGAGCTTCTATATGAAACAAACTATATGCATTTTATTTGCAATTTACATTAAATGATGTCAGTATACACATATGTGAACTGTTTTTGGTGGAAACCATTCATCTACTTCTCATCCTTTCATTTGTGCTCTTTCAGAAAGAAAGTCAAGAGCTGATAAACATGAACACAACCGTCACCAATCTGGCCAACAAGACACTAATCCTGGACAAAGTAAAAGGTATCTGTTCGTTCGATGCAACAGAATCTGTTTAATATCTGCAATGTGATCTCATGATCTTCATTAGTCTTACTCACAGGCATGACTAGCTCTGAGAATAATCACAACATAACATGAATCCTTTGAGGTTTTGAGAGGTTGCCTCTATCATCACACACTTACACACTTACTTGGATTGCGTTGTCTCTTAACATTTTCTGTTCATCTCTTGCTTGAGTGGGCCAGTTACACAACGACTGGATTGTTCCCACCATGCAGGAGGTCAAGTGCCTGTGTAGATCATGTCTGTATGAATTTGTGTCATCTGGGGCTCTGCCACTGTTTCTCAAACCTTAAACACACTCAAATGCCCAGTGGACTCTATTGCATGCTGTTGAAACACAATTCAAATCTATTTATATCTAATATATTAATGAAATTATCTTTCATGATCAGGTTTGGAACAGAGTCTTGCCTCGAAGATTCCAGTTTCTGCATTACAGGTGAATTGAAAAGTACTCATGACTGTTATCGGAAATATAAAATTCATTTCCAAATGTAAAGCCATGTTAATAGGGACACCCTTACCAATGCTCATTTATGTAATTAATAGTGTGCAGTTCTTATAAGTACAGCGGTACCTCTGCATATGAATTTAGTCTGTTCAGCAGGTGAGTTCATAAGGGGAAAATTCATTTTGCAAAACACATTTTCCCATAGGAAATAATGTAAAAATAGATAATCCATTCCAGCCACCCAAGAATATTACCAATATTACCAGTTTCCAACACTATAATCATATTTTTGCATATAAAAAACAATCAAAATCTTTATAAGGTTTTTCTTGTACTGTGTGCCAAGAATTCTTCACATGCTAAAGCAAACTTCTTGCTAAATTTCAGTTCTTAAGATCATATGCCAAGGTACCACTGTAATAAGCAACATGTCAAAAGAATCTTTCATTATGCGATATAAAATTCAAAAGTTTGGACACAAGTTTTACAATAATACAATAATGGATTATTTCAAAACTTGATATGATATTAGGGTATTAAGTTACAACAAAAACAGTCAACTGTTATTTTTTAGACATGAAGGTCAGCTGTTCTGGAACAGTATTGTGTCAAGTGCATTTGCAAAACCCATCAAGCTCCATGATGAAACTGTCTCTCATGAAGACCTTCCCAGGAAAACAAGACCAAAATGTTACCTCTGCTGCAGAGGAGAAGTTCATTTAGAGTCACCAGCCTCAGAAATCACCAATTAACAAACAGCACCTCGGATTAGAGCTGTTATGAAGGATTAACAGAGCAGAAGTATCAGATACATCTCAATATCAACTGTTCAAATGAGATTATTGCATATTCTGGATGCCTTCAGCGTTGCAGAAAGAAATAAAAATCAGGAACAACCATGAAATTAGAAAGTGTGTCCAAACTTTTGCCTTGTAGCATACAGTATAGGAAACTGGATAAATAAATGAAATATGAAATATGACTTGACAGCTTGCAATATTTTTCTCCAGGCACGCCGAGGTGCAGTGGATGTTGATCTGAGCGCGTCGGGTCTTTATCGATCAAATCCCAAACAGAAAAACCCTGTCATGAGAAGAGCATATGATATGGAAGGTAAAGGTTTAGTCTTCGTTAACTGCCTCATGTAGGGGCACAGTAACACACTTCAGGCTGTGATGTTTTACTCTCCTAATCATTTTGGATGAAACTGTTCCAGGTCTGGTTGAGCTGTTGAACCGAACTCAGTGGGGCAATGCTGATGAGCAACGTGGCCTTCTGAAAAAAGAGGACCTGATCCTGCCCAACTTCCTCCAGCTGCCTCTGGAGGAACCTAATGAGGAAGAGGAAGATCAGAAGGAGCAAAGGAGTGAGACAGTGAGGTCTACAGAAAATCTCACAGAACCCGAATCGAACACGGAAGGAAACGAGGAAGCGGGTTCTTCCACGGCTTCACTTTGCTCCACAGAGCCTGGAGACAGGAATCTAACTAAAGAGTGCTCTAACCCAGCTCGGGAAACAGTGGTTTGAAGTGGAGCTCTTCCATAATGGATGTATTTCTATTTCGAGAGTGCTTGCACTGAGCATGAAGGCTGCTTGGGGGTAAAATGGAGGACACTCGGCTCAAAGACCTTTTAGGACTTGATAAGTTAAAACGGAACAAGATGTTTACAGTTTTTGTGGATCGGCACAGTGTTAATGTTCAGCGAAATTTATTTATTTGAAAAATGATCCTGAAATCTCAAATATATATTAAATGCTTAAAGAAAGACACAGGATTCCTTTCATGTGCACATTTTATTTTCATTTTAATTTATTTTCATTACTTTGGACTTGGTTCCCACTCACCAGCCAGCTCTTCCCTATCGTATGATGGCTACCAAATGGGAGAACGGAGGTTAATGTTCTTCCCCCGAGATACAGGAAGCCAGCTAACCACATCCTTTTGATCTGGTTGCACATACTGTATAGTTAGTTATCTACAGCAATCTACAGCAGTTATCTGTAGCAACGATGCCTCTTAGACATTATCCTCAATGTCGCTTTTACTTTATTTACACATAAACACACAATTACATCAATGTTTAGTGCTAAGCTGTACTTTCATAATGTACTGTAAATTATCATCATAAAAAAAAAATCTGACAGTACTTTCAAATACGTCCCCAGGTTTTGAATTCTGAATCAGAAACAGCTCACAACGAATGCTGCACATGTCTCACCGTCTCAGACGTTGCTGCTGAGTATTTGGAACCTGAATTGTACACATTGAATAGAAAACTGTTTTTATTTTGATTGGGTATTGAAGTATAATTTAATTATTTTATACGGTGTACAGTACTATGCAAAAGTCTTGAGCCTCTTTCATTTCTTTATATTAAATAAAATGAAATGATGTCCATTCAATTAAAGAAATGTGACCAAATGTTTTATTGTGCCGTGCTGCACAATGAAGTGTCTAAATATACTTCGGTAAATAGGTTAGGTGTGTTGGTTATTTATGTACCAACCTCGGCAGCGGCCTCATTTCCCCTCTCGTTTGTTCCAACCACTCAGCATTCAGCATCAGCAGTATACAGTACTGATATCCCTTTCTGATCATCTGTCATCATCTGCACCTGTTTCTAACTGGTTCATGCATTAAGTTAGATGCTTTTTTTAGATGCTTGAATGATTCCTAGGTTACTGTGTGGCTTAACAAACGAAAAACTTTGCTCAGATCCAGGGACTGGAACAAAAATGAGAAACATGAATGGATGTCTGGAGAACTATTTCTCAAGAAAGTCTGTCTCTTTGATTTTAAATCAATTTAAATTTAAATTGTCATGATCCATCTCAATTTACTATAAGATCAAACTTAAATCTCTTAAGGAAGGATGTACATGTAGTTTCGTTCATGCGCTGTGCTTTGTAGTGTCTGGTGGCTAAAGGATTTTGGAATGAGAATGAAGAGAGTGGATGAGATAATGGATGGTGTGTGATCTGTTTGGCCTCCTGACGCTGATGGATGCCTGTGGCGCTTTTCCTGCCTCGTAATGCATAAAAAACATACACACACACACACACACACACACACACACACACACACACACACACACACACACACACAGGCTCTTGAATAGAGGAATGTAGACTCACACGGATGCATCCTTTTCTCTGCATCTCTCTTACTCTTTCTCATTCTTTTGGGCAAGTCGCTTCCAGGAGACGTACAGTATTAATAACCTCCTGAACAGACAGTGAAGAGGAGGTAAGCCTTAATCAAATTCAGAGCAAGAATCAGCCATCACAGCTTAGAGGTCCAAGCTGAAAAGGGAGGGAGGGAGGGAGATGGGGGAGAGTGAGGGGAGTGCGAGAGAGAGAGAGAGAGAGAGAGGTGGGGTGTGAAAGTAGAAAATGGGAAAGAGGACAGAGAGAATAAGAGGTACAGGAAGGAAAGGAGTGTCTACAAGGTGGGGGTTCGCTTTCTTATCATTAGAAAATCTTTTTTATGTGGAAATCTAACATTTATAAAAGCATCTCGTGCTCTGTGTGTGTGTGTGTTTGTGTGTGTATACTTTATATGTGTGTGTGCGTGCATATGCTCAGTGGGGTTTTCCTGTTTACTCTGCTGCCTCCATTTACTTTTCACCAGCAGCAGGCTAGACTTAACAAGCATCCTCGGTCTCAGCAAGGTAAGGGTTCATTTCCAAGCCCTTGTGTGTCGCAATTACACGATTTGTTCCTGCTGTAAGACGCAGACTTTCGAGTGTTTTCCAGCAGATATGTTTACTGGCTTTCTTGTCATAATTGCTTGTCTATAATTGCTGCATTGAGTGGAACCACGCTGAGATGAGCAGATTTCTGCATCGTTGCTCACTGCATCACTTTTCTCAAAGTTCAAGGAGGGAGTTGAGAGATGGAAACCGTCGACATGTTTCAATCTGACGTGAGGATGAGTAGGGTCATTGTCTTGCTAGCTGGTAACATTGTAGACCGTGTTTTTTTAATTAATATTTCTTTTTAATGGAAATCGAAACTATTTTACTGGCTTTAGAATACAGAATGCAGAAGATCTCCAAAATGATGTTATATTCCTATCTTAGACAAAAACGCTCAAGAAACTCTGAGCTTTGGAATGGCTTCATTAATCCTACCATTCACAAGCTACTGTTTAATTGTAACCACTAATCATATTGAGGCAGAGAAATCACACGGGGCTGACTTTTAAATTCGCAGGCAAAACAATGATGGGTAAAAAACCTGGAGATGGATTCAACTAACTAAACCTGGGTTGGGTTTGGATGGACTTACTTACCCATAGAAGTAAATTTCCAGGAGTGAAAAGTCTTTTCTTTTGTTACTCTTAAAAGAAAAAAAAATCATATTGAATTCTAATATCTTTTAAGATTTATTTTAGAAGGACATTTTGAATTGACACTGAAGCTTTCATCGATGCTTGCCTTTTTCTTATCACTTGGGTTAACCGTTGTAGAAATCAGCCACAATGCCTGATGATGACCTGTTGATATGAAATGTGGAATGAATGAGAGCTTGCCCTTGCTTCTTCAAGGACAGTGTATAATGAATAATTCCACACGAATTGAGATATAGAAACAGACAGATATAGCTTTCAGATTCTGGTGGCAAACCCATCCTGGAGGAATTTGGACTCTGTTCTGGACCTAAAGGAGCCTAGAGGGAGTTCTTCAGTTTGCCAGACTGGAGGAACCGTTAATGGTAACTCCTTGTAGATTCCTAGAACATACATTCTATTTTTTTTAAAACTATAAAAGCAAAATAGCTTTAAGAAGCTCCAAACCTACATCACTTAAGGAAAACAGAAAGTATAATTTAATTGAGATAAAATACATTTATTATATATCTAGAATAAGAGATAAAAAATAAAGTAAATAAAAAACAACAAAAACAAACAAAAAAGAGTGGGGGAAAAAAAAAAACTTTTACAAGTTCTCAAAAAAACCCAAAGAAACCTGTTTTTTTCCACCATGACCAATGAACTGATAGCTGTTTATGCAGGAAAATCATATTTTAAGATCAGGCAGGTGGCTTCTAAATGTGCCACGGAGGGACCATGCCTGACACTTCCACCACTTCATCTGTCAGTTTCTCATTGCCTTCTTGTTGCCATGGCGATACCGTCTGGTAATGCAGACTGTTCTGAGAGTGGTGGAGTAGCGCTTGGCTCTGTTCCTTGTTTGGCTTTTGTATTGATCGTTAACCTGACATAGCCACTGAATGGTTTGCTTGGCACCTGCTGTGCCGACACAGAGACTAAACTAATGAATGCTACAGTAGATGTGTGTTGCATGAGGAGGTGATGGACAGATGAGTCATTTCCTATATATGTATTTTTTTTTTTTTCAAATGCTGACATACTTAGTCACCTCCAGTCACTATTTTAACCCGATCAGTGTGACATGGCACGAAAACTGTACCATCAACTCTACTATTTAAACGATTAATGACTCATTTATGACATTAACTAATGTCACATGATCCTTCTGTTTACTTCCTGGTTTCCTGCTGTTACAATGAATGATCATATAACCACCTGTTGCTTGACTTTATTCTGTCTGTGTCTTGGGAGTCAATTTCTAGTTATACTACAGAAATCGTAGTGTACTATAACACATAGGCTCAATCAAAGAACTGCTGATGACTTTACTTCGATATGATGGTAATAGATGGATAGATAGATGGAAGGATGGATGGATGGATGGATGCTTTACTGATCCCGAATAGAAATTCCAGAAATTCCAGATATCCAGCAGCAATGGAGACAGTAAAACAAAGACAGATTGTCGATGTGATTACACACTGTACTGTACATCTTACATATAGTCAGTAGATGCAGTTTATTGTGAGAACTGACCAAAAGTTACTACTGCATTGCTAAGAACAAAAAGATACAAGATATGTATAAATAAATAAATAAATAATACTAATAAGTGAAACGAAGTGAAATGCAGTGCAACATTAATGTGCAATTGTAATTATGACAAAGCAACCTTGAAGAGATATATAATTTAAAGATGCCCAGATGAAGATGAGCTCTCTTTGGAGTCTGAGTCAATTCAAGATTTCCTCCTCATGTCATCTCGGGGAGTTTTTCCTTGACACCTTCATAGATGAATGAAAAATTCATATCTCTTGGTTTTGGTAAGACTGACTTGTAAAAAGCTTCATTGTGAAAATAAAACAGAATCAGACTGAAGATGATGGTGGGACCAGATAATATTCGGGGCACAGGAATGTCTTTAAAACTGTCAGCAAATTGTAATGTGTGTATCACACTCGTACACGAAAGAGGTGGAACAGCGTGATAAACTTACTATCTCGAAAAACCAGGCCAGACCTGTGGTGTGTGGTACGTTTATCTGATCCAAAGACCTTGAGCACAAACAACAATGGTGAGTGGAGATGTGAATAAAGAATAAAACATGACAGGATGTGCAAATAATCAAAACTACAAAACTCATAATTTTCCAATAATCGCACCATCCGAGGTGTTTTATTCCTCTTATTATTCAACAGCAGTACTGTGATGGATTTCTCTAAACCAAGACAAGGCTTTTTTTTTTTTTTTTATCCATTTGTAGTTGCCATTAATATTGTGGAACATTCTCAGGTTACATCATAGCAGCTATAAATAGTCTTTCCCCTTACCAGATTATATTTCTTTTTCTCTTCACATTAATAAGATTAAAATAAGTGCACTGGAATACTTACATTTTCCATTAACCTGGCACGTTCAGAGCTACTATAGTAAATTCATCAGCACCTACTGACCCACCACCATTGTGTTATTCGTCCCCCTTGTTTGTCTTGTAAATGTCATTACTCGTATTTTACTTATAGATATTGATTTTTGGCCCAGTGTTTACTTGGCTCTCATACTGTACTGTAGGTCCCTACCTGGTACTGAGGTTACTAGATTATAGGATCTCACCCTGTGCTATGGACATTTATTATTATTATTATTATTTTCATAGTCACAGATTTAGGAGGTTTTAATCGAGAGCATAATAACATGAACCCAAGTATGCAATCAAACATTTCACTCCAAGTGCACTTAAATATACAAGGGGCGTTCAAGTCAAACCGGGACTTGTGATGAAAATTCTGGTAAATGAAAATGTAAAAGTAATTGACATGTACTGAAGTACAGTACGGTACGGTAATGAGACTCTTAGGAAAATGTAAAAGGTTCAAATGTTATAAAGAAGAATGTACGTTCGTGAATGACAATCCTGGCCCGGGTGGCTCAGAGCCCATTGCAGTCGTTCCTGTGAACATTGAGCGAGTGGAACGCATGATATTTGAAAATCGACTGATAGCTAAAACACGCATGTCTGCATAATTCACCAACACCACTTGCACATTACCGGAACTCGGCTGGGAGTTATTTCCACATCCTGCATACCCTCCTGACCTCGCTCCATGCCATTTTCACATATTTGGGCTATTAAAGGAGTTCCTAGGAGGCCAGTGTTCCAGACATGAAGCAGGCAGTCCGATCATGGCTCCGGTGTCCTGAGAAAACTTTCTACCTTGATGGTATCCAAGCACTAGTGAAACACTGGTGCATTAGTGTAGATTATATAGAGAAATAAAGGGAGTTTTTCATTCTGTTATTCTGCACAATCAAAAGTCCCACTTTGACTTGAACACCTTTCGTAAATGTAACTTGAACTTGAAAACCCTTCATAAAAATTGAAGCTTTGAAGAAGTTCCCATTTCAAAGCTTCCCCGGGTTATAAAATGATATCATTCTGATTTATTGCTCCATGCAACATTGATGAGGGTTTTATATTTCCGCTAGACAAATTCAAAGCTCTTGAACTGCAATGCAAGAAAAGCCAGACCACGCCTTTGGCCTTTGCATGTCATCTCCCTTTCGACTAAATCGTTCAGGTCAAAAAGGCAATGCCGGGATATGACGCAGGACTGGCTCATAATGAGTTTGCATCAGTGACAAAATATTCATTACATCATGCATTTATCCAGAGTTCTGCTTTTTTTATACACTATGTTTTTTTTTCTTTCGTTCTTTCTTTTTTCTTTTCTTTCCAGAGAACTGCCTGCTGGGAGCACCGGACCCTCGACTGATTGAGCTGTACTTTGATAGAAACCATGGAACAAGCTGAGAATAAAGTCAGTGGTTGAGTGTCTGAGTGTATTATGTAAAAAAAAAACAAAAAAAAAAACAGTTCAAATCAGAGCCTTATTATTTTGTTATGTTGTTCATTTTCATTTCTTATGAAACAGACCACCTCGCCACAAAAGCAGACGGTCAAGAACAGGTCCAAATCAACGGATGAGGTCCAGCAAGCGAAAAAGGTAACAACGTTCATACAAACTCACTCACTTCCACCTTATGTACAATCTAACACCTTACTTTAACTTAACTTATTACATGCATAGTCTTACATTTTTACTTTGCTCTCAGACAAATTGAACGAGCGTTCCCTTAAGATACCCTGTGTGTGTGGTCACGCAGTGTGTGAGAATAATTCCAACGGCTGTCCAGCACCACCTAGTGTATTATATTAAACCTCCCATGCTATTATATTAAACCTCCCATGCTATGTGTGTACTGTATGCGTATAAAAAAAAAAATAGAGAGAGAGAGAGAGACACTGCAACAGAGCATGCTTCTCTTTAAGTCTTTTTAATGCTTACTCTTATTAACCTCTTGCTTCAGGCTTTTCACACTCCACAGAAGTCTCTTCCAGCTCAACCGGAGACGGAGAAGCTGGAGGTAAGATACCACACGTTGATGGATTTCTGTTACTTCAAAGAAAAAAAAAAATACAAAAATAAAATCACACACGCACAACCATGCTGCTCTTGGATTTGTGGATTTTCTGTACACACGCCTTCAGCATTCTCAATCTTAGCCTGGAGCTGATTTATTCTGAGCCTGATGTCTGTCTGCTCTGTTTCTCTGTGTGCTTCAGGACTAATGATGTGTCTGTCTTGCAGGCGGACACCGCAGAGCTTAGCGCTTCATCCGAGGAGCTAAAATAATGGCACCGCTCAGACTGGGGTTATAGGAAAATGTATAGGAAACAACAAAATACATCTTGTTTACACACCTGGATCTCCTACCATGTCTTCTGTCGTGAGATACGTATTCCACATGCATTAGTCAAAAAAAAAGTAAATTAGATCACAACTCCTGGGTTTCCTGCACCCAGCACAAATCCTAGCCCTGGTCTAAAATTATTGTAGCCATGAATTTTTATTTCTTTATTTATTAGGATGAGGAGAACAGTCATCGCTGGATTCTGTCAAATGTTTGTCTGTAATGTGAAATGCATTAAATCTGTGCTTGGAATGATGGATATAAAGAATTGCATCACAAACCTGTTCGCCTTTTTCTTTTTCGTTTAATCTTTTTACGTGATATTTTAGAAAAAGTGATGTCAAAAATGTTGATAGGTCAAGAGTTTAAAGCTTGATCCGCCCCATGGTCTTGAGTAACAGCCTATTAGGAAGCGTTATTGTTTAGAGCTCAGCACTGTTTCAAGGCAAAAGCGGTTTGAGGCTCCTACAGGAGGTAAGCGAAGCTGTGAAGCCCAGGCTGTCAAGTCACACACACACACAATGAGAGAGAGAGAGAGAGAGAGCAAGGTGGGTGGTGCTCTTATCACTGGGACGTGGAAAGACTGACAGCAGGGAACTCAGAAACCTGTGGGGTTGGGATTCATTCCTGCCGGTTCGATATTACAAAAAGTGTGTGACGTGAATTAGGTCGATCGGTTAAGTACGGAAAAAAAAAAAAAAAAAGATTAAGGATTTCTTAAATAATTTAGTGTTTTGGGAAAATGATTACAACTTCAATTTCATTTTCTCTTTCATCAATTTTGATGGAATTTCCACACCAACAGTACAACTTCCCCAGTTCCTCCCTAAATGTGGGCGGCGATGGTCTCTAGGTATCTGGAGCAACTCAGAAAGTGCTCAAAACGGCAGTTTCTACATTTCCACAATCATTCCTCAGATCATGTATATGCAGTTTTCTCCAATTTTTGCTCCAATTTGGTAACCTACCAGCACGCCACCCCCGTCATCCAGTGCTCTTTTATCATGCTACATTTAACACAAGGTAACACATACGTCTGCCAAGACACATGACGATAGGACACAGCTAAGCTCTACTTTAAAAAAAGAAAGAATGCAAGTCCTCCCACTGACAGGGCTGTGGTATTGTCAGGGTTCAAGCTCACAGTCACTTTCTGTTGCACCAATCAGAAACCAAAATCATAGTTAAATACATTTCTAGATTGAATATTATGAGGCATCACTTGCTGGACCACATTCCTGTTGATGTAATAACAGGTGTACTGGGGAGTTCAGTGGTTAAGGCATTAGGCTGCAGTTCAGAAGGTCCCAGGTTAAAACCCCATGGCCACTGTTGGGCCCTTGAGCAAGGCCCTTAACCCTCTGATGTATAAGGGGATAAAAATGTAAGTCGCTCTGGATAAGGGCGTCTGCTACAGTAAGTGTAAATTATTATACAAATGTAATTTTTTTTTAAAGCTGCTTAATGGTGTATCTTTTACAACATGAAAAAACATACAAACCGGCCTGTTACACCATGGCATGCTTGTGCAGGAGCAGCAGTGTGGATGTTGTAACCGGTGAAATGCAATCCACAATCACACCTAACCGTGTGATACCTCGATGGGACTAAAGTTTATAAATAATACCAATTTACCCTTTTCGACTCAAGCCTTATTGCCTCCTCTAATTACAATTCAGAAAAGTCTTCAGTTTGTATCTTGCATTAGCACGTTTCACACTTGCAACAGACATTCAAGAAAAAAAGAAAAATGAATGTGTGATTTGAGTAACGAGGGATCCGAGCCCCAGTAGAGCTTTATGCCTAGCAACACCGCTGCCTTTAAGCACTTTTATGGAATAAACCATAACAACTCCAAATAGTCTTATTTATATCTCATGGGGCTTTGGTGGCTCATGCAGAAGACCCACGTTTCATTCCTAACCAGTGGCCAAACACACTCACTGGATGCAGGGCATAATTAATACCGCTCCTTAGTTTTCCTGAGTGTTGTAACAATACCTCGCGGTTTAATTTTTTTTTTTTTTTAAATATTACCACGAAGTGCATCATAGCTCCCAAATTACTGAACTGAAATATGATGTTCACATCCAACTACATCACAAAGCAGGTTTTTTCCATTTCGCTGCTGTCTGATGTAATGTTTTGATAAATTGCGGTTATCTAGTATTTTTGGACTTGGATGAGTTATTTTGTGGAGCTTTTTGTTTGACATATGTAGTATATGTGCATTTAACATCCTCAGCACTATGTTGCCTAGCAGTGCAGCGTTATGCTTACGGCCCTCTCACAGCATTCGGAGTTTAAGTCCCACTTGGTTCATTGGCTTAGTCACATGAAATAAATAAATTAACCTATTATCATCAGGATAAGCATTACATAGATGTATTTGAGTTGATACATTTAAAACACTAGAAATAAATGTTGTTTTGAAGTTGTATTTGTAACATTGCGTTAAAGTTGTTTGTTCAGTGTTGTCCAAATGTTCAAATGTGCACATTTAAAGTCGTCAATGTTGGTCTGACATCATTTCTTTAAGTAGTTAATCATTGTAACTTAAAAAAAAAAAAACCTGCTACCAATCGTGTCCCAATGTCTGTAACTTTCCAAAATTAACGTCACCACAACTTCTTGCCAACAAAAAATTCCCGCTGGACCACCACGCCCTAGAAACACTAGAAAACGCCCTGGAACATTCTGGCAAGCTTCCTCTATCTATCAATGGTGACTGTCTACTGTGACAAATCAGGAAACAGTTTTTTATATTTGAGAAAGAATAGCCAAATATGATTTTTTTTTTTAGATTTAATTCAGCTTTTGGAAAATGCAATGGCACTATTAAAATGAACTACAATATTTGAACAACTGCATATCAAAATGGCATCTTTTTTTTAATAATAATTGTATGATTTTCTACAAAGGTTTTCTTTTAACCCTAAAAACTTTGTTTGTGAGAATAGCGCTGCCCTTCAAGTGTGTTACGCCGCCGCCGACGGTGCGTGAGCGAGCAGTTCGAAAATATGCGGCTGGCAGAGAAGCTTTGGAGAGTCTTCGGCCCTCTCTGACTGGAAGTAGTAGGCTTTATGGGGAAACACATGACAGGTTGGAATTGGATATGACCAAATTAGGGGCGAAAATGCGGGATTTAAAAAAAATTTAAAAACTGCGGCAAGGATCCGTGTCGGTGTTCTATAAATTAATCCTCACTCTTTCCTACCATCGGTTAACTCACATGTGCAGAGCAAAATTATAAACACCCATAAATTCATGCTACTACTCCAAGCATCGATATTGCTAGTGTTGAAGCGGTATATACTCTGATAACATCAAAAACATGTCACAAAAGTGCTACCTGTATGTCAGGAGATGTTACCTTTGATAAAACTGTTTTTGCAGCACTTCAAACTTTCAAAACTATCATGATATATTGAGAAAGTGGAGCTTACTGATCTAACTATAAATTCTTGCTACCGGTAGGAAATTCTGGCAGGGTAGGAAAAAAATCACACAGCAACTGGTCAATGACCAAAAAAACAAACAAACAAACAAAAAAAACTGCTTAAATGGAAGATCTGCCGGTATGTGTCAATAGGGGGAGGCTTCAAACATTAACCTGCACATTTGGGTTTATGTCAGGTAATACCAAAGTTACAGTTACTTTTAAAAGTTGTAAATTATACCGCTACATCGCAAAAAATGACAAACTCACCAAATACTCATATTATTATTATTGGTCATAAAAAAAAAAAAATGTGCAAAAGTCAAATATAATTTATAGTACAATTGTTGGTAAATATGTTTATCATGTCTTCAAGATAACCATTCACTATTTCCAAACATATATAAAAAAAAAAATCTATAAATAATATTACAGAAAAATATTTGCATGCCTGTAAAGAAAGCAAATGTTACATATGTAATGTAGGTTCCTGGGTTCTGCACAGAAATAGAAAGGAGCGAGTGTGATAAAGTAATGTATGTATCTCTGCTGTTCCTTGACCTGTGTAACCCATTTGCATTTTATTTGCACAAGTCATGTGTGTGTGAAATAAAATTCAGTTCATCATATTGCCTAGGCTGTGTTGCAATAAAAAAAAAGGATATATCACTGTATGTTGCACAACCCTGACCAATGCATATATTTATTAAAATATACTAATACAGAAAAAAAAAAAAATCGAAAAATGTTCGGGTATTAAGGGCTATGAAAGGAAGGTACAGGTTAATCTTTCTGAAATTATTTTGATAATGCTTACTGTGCACAGTGCATAGATTAAGTAGACTCTATGCATCAGCAGCTGTAGGTATAAATCAAATGCATGCTCCCCATATTTATCTAGCTTTTTAAATAAAAACTGCGGGAAAACAAGCAAAATGTGTCTTCTTGTCCAGTGCTGAAAACTTTATTTTTTTGCATTTTCTTATACATTTAGGCATTTGGCAGATGCTCTTATCCAGAGCGACTCACATTTTTATCTCATTATACATCTGAGCAGTTGAGGGTTAAGGGCCTTGCTCAAGGGCCCAACAGTGGCAACTTGGTGGTTGTGGGGTTTGAACCTGTGATCTTCCGAACCGTAAACCAATGTCTTAACCACTGAGCTACCCCTGGCCTTATATCTGTACATACTTTGCTAAAGCACACATTATCTGTTATCATCCTAATAGAAAGTCAGACATTAACTCTCCTAAACTGACTTGACTTGATGTGCTCAGTTCATTTGCTCCTCAAATCGAGCTTGTCTGGAAGATTACAAGCCGGCTGATTGGAATGAGATTATCAAGTTCACGAATTCGAGTCTCTATGAGGTCACGACAGCAATGTATGCACCTCTTTTCACAGACGCCGTTCTAAGTAATGTGCTTTCTGAACTGTGCCATTTCCAAATGAAATCAGGAGAAATTCAGGGCAATAGAAGAAAAAAAAAAAACAGGTGGCATATAATCCAACTCATTATTCTAAAGTATTCATTATGGCCTGCAGAGATTCATTACAAGGGATTTGCTCAGTAAATTTAGTGAGTATTAGTATTAGCTTGCTTTTAAAACAAAACACCAAAACCATTTTCCACAGTGCACATTTGTCTAGACATGATTACAGATACATCGACAAAATGAGAAATGCTAATGCATTACCTGTGGCTTTAAAGGGAAACTTGACGTTATACCACAAGTGCATTTATGCATGATAAATAGCATTTGCAGGAAATAGAGCTAAATAGTAGTCAGCCTTACAGCTCCCGAATCTCCAGCTAATACTTCAGTGCACCTTCTAACCCAGAAGTTAAGCCAGTGACACTTCTAAATGTGAAATTAATTCTCCAACCCTTCTCAGTGCCAACTCATTTCATGTACATTAATTAAACACAGCATGTGCACCTTTTATGGAACAATCCTAAAGTACTACTATGATGCCATTTATCATTTAACCATGTTACATGATTCACTCTGGTGCACTGCTTAAACACATGATGCTTTTAAAGGAATCATTACACAATACTGTTTACACTGTCTATTCCTTTGACTACATTACATGATTTGTATGTTGAAAATATAAGAAACAAATAAAGTTGCAAAGCAACGATGATCGGGCTCAAGCATCTGTTCCATCGCAGCCAGGGCACACTACACGACCTGTGTGCTCTTCAAGCACATTAAGACCTGCAAAAAGAAGAAAAAAAAACATCAACCTATGATGTCACTCAATGTAATGTTGCTTATTGTGATGTTACTCACAG
>JAQMYG010000011.1:3977683-4003202 GCA_030014215.1 Clariallabes teugelsi
TATATGAATATTTTGGGGTTGTGGAACATATCATCTGAGTTTCCATTATTTCTTATGGGGAAATTCACTTTGATATAAGACCACACTTCCAGAACAAATTATGTTCACAATCCAAGGTTCAACTGTATGGTTCTTTCTTTATTAAAGGATTTAAATAAGCCTTATACATGTAGCATTACTTTTGCTTTTGTGTAGTGCCTCATTAACAAAAAAACAAGTCTCTATTTTAAAACTGCTTTGTAAGGGTAATAATCTAAACATTAAGCACCTTTGGATTATTGTACTTTCTTTGGTCCATCAGTGAATTATGCATGCTTCCGAGATATTATCAAAACAGCATATAGGGACATTTCTGTCTCCACTTTGGGTCAGATTTTAGTGACCCCTTGAGTTCCAGAAAATGATGGTGACTCAGTGCAGAAAATACACCAGAGTGCTTCCTGTCACCAAAACATATTGTGTAGATTTGTTGTAAACCGGCATAATCCTAATCTGTGCAATTTCATCAAGTTATGTGCAAAAATGTATTTTCGCTGCTTATGTTTTGCGGGTAAATAAGTATTTACACACACACAAAGATACACACAAAATGCATGCGTGATTAAGTTTTGCTTTAATATGCAGATCTAAGTCTTTTGACACACATTATTTGTAATATGGACAAGATGCATGAAATTGGGATAATAATGGTAATCAGTTTCATTCCAACAGATGTTATATTGCATAATTTATCACCATGAATCATGGAATTGATTCAACTGTCTCCCTGTTTGGACAGCTCTTTCTGAGTATGGTCTGCATTTTTAATGCAACTTATCTGAAAATATATTGAAAAACGGGGGTGGGGCAGAACCCAGCAGCATGCACAGAAATTTACACAAACAAGTCCAAGCACAAACCCGAATCTGTACCGTGTAAACATTTTAAATCTGATACACAGATGTTCAGAGGGAGACGAGAGAGATGAGTTAATGCAAAGCAGAATAACAAGGAGACAAGTCAAGGTCAATAAACACACAAGGCATACATAAATACTCAATGAGTAAACTGTGAGGTTTTGGAAAAATCTGGTGCTTGAAATGAGATTATTTTAAAGGCTAATATAAGACTAATTCAAAACTTAATCACTTAGGTGACAGAAACCTCTGGTTAGGAATTATGGTGACACGTGTCATTATATGACACGATTTTAAAAATGTACTGTATGAGGTAATACTGTAATTAAATTCACAGAATTTTTTTTCCTGCTAGTTTATTCTTCATTTAAATCTGCAATAAAATAAAAAAACATACAATTTATGATTATATTAAAAATCCAGATTTAAAAACAAACAAAAATGTGAAAACATGTAACGCTTTTTTCTTTATTGTTGCCACCAGCTTTAATTAAAGATTTTGACAAATCTTCTGATTTTTTTCGTAATAAAATTCTTACTCAATCTGCAAATTTTGAAATACAGTGTTAGCTCGGCATATAAACGCCCCGCCTTAAGAATTTTTACTTAAGAACAGATTATCTGCATTTATTTTTTTCTACAGGAAATTGCGTTTCACAATACAAATTCTCGTTAGTAACTCACCGAGGTACCACTGTATGTTCTACAACTCTGCTGTATTTCTATAAAACCTCTGACTTTAGAAGAAAGTTTTATTTTTGCAAGATTTTGACTTATTATATTGACGTTTTGCAAATGTTAATATAACGTTCTTATGTATTTATGCATCTGGATGTGATGTTTTTCTAAAGAGTTTGGTGTGTTATCTCAAAAATCTGACTTATTAGTTTCACACATTCAGTGTGTCATGCATTTTCCAGACTACCATGCAGCCTACAAACACGGAACACATACTGTAACACTCTGTTCTCCAGTCAAGTTCTCCTAATTACTGACCTGCAACACCTGTTTTCAATTACACAGCGCTTATTTAAAGAGACTCTGCTCCTCAATTCATAAGTACTGTATTTCAGACCTGCTGCTGTTGATCTGCTTGTTGTTTTGAATCTGACTCTGGTTATTAGTTTTGTGTATGATATGTACTGTAGGTTTTTATCTTGATTCAGAACCACGTTTTGGATTGTCTATTGTTGAAAATAATGGAATCAACACTGTTGTGCACTTGCATTTGTCTAAATATCCTAGAATTGTGACAATTATATAAAAATTTTACTTTATCTCTGTATCTTGAAGCTTTTTCTAGAAAACCTAGCTACAAATCACCAGATTTTGATTCATCTCAAAATTCTGCCCAATGTTGAAAATGTTGACTTCTTATATCAAAATTGTGACTTCATCTCCAAAGTTTGTGACAAAAAAATGTTTTTATTTTTAAATTAGGATGTATTATCTCAAAATTCTGACATGAAAAGACTTGACTAGCGATTTCTTATTAAGATTTTGACTTCTTAAAATTCTGACAAATGTCAAAATTGCGACTTTTTTTCTAAAAGATTTGACATAATTTTAACACTCTTCTTAGAAGGCCTTCCACAAGATTTTAGAGTGTTTCTGTGGGAATTTCTACCCATTCATTCTGTAAAGCATTAATGAGGTCAGGCACTGATGTTGGACGAGAAAGCTCGCAATCTCCGTTCCAGTTCATCCCAAAGGTCCTCGATGGGGTTGAGGTCAGGTCACGTTCTTCCACACCGAACTCATAAAACCATGTTTTTATAGTCCTTACTTTGTGCACTGGGGCAGAGTCATGTTGGAATAGAAAAAGGCCTTCCCCAAACTGTTGCCACAAAGTTGGAAGCATACAGTAGCATCGCCCAAGATGTCTTGATATACTTATTCATTTAGATTGCCCTTCACTGGGGATAAGGGGCCTGATTGAAACTCTTGAATTCGATAATTAACAGGTTTCGCCAAATACTTTTGTCCATGCAGTGTAAAAAAAAAAAAAGAACTAAAATGCACATTATTCTTTTAAGATGTTTACTTGTTACACTGTATGAGATGATGGTAAGAATCTTGAATTCTATAACAGACTGTGTGCGGTTTAATGTATTATTCTTGTCAGGTTATACAGTAAAGATTATCTTTATAGTACACGTCCTGATACAGTATATATCAAAGAGACTTCTCATTCTCTCTGCTGCCACAATTCAATAATCTGTTCTTATTTCAAATCGCATTTTATGTTTATGTTTAGCCATGGCTGATATTGTGTTTGTGGCTCCCCATGAGTTTATCATCATCATCCTATTTGGAGCTGTAAAATGTTGATCCGTTCATGGATTGGCAGTTCATTGTCATGCTATTGCCTGTAAAGCATATAACACTGGTTCTCAAAAATTAAATAAGGTTAAGTTTAATATATTTTATTGATAAAAATCTAAAGTAAAAGGAAAAGTACTTAGATACAATTATACAAAAAAATACAGTACTGTTACAGCGAGACATGCTTCCAAGTACTGTAATAAGAGTATATATAGTTTGTTAACTTTTCTGTGCATTTATTTTTATTGATCATCACTGTTTTATCTGAGGTTAATTGGCCCCATATGTGTATGTGCAGAAGGGCAGTGGGGTCTGGCGCTCTGCAGGAAATATGCTCAGAAAAGAGAAAAAGAAACTTGTTTCAAATAGACATTTGGGAATAAAAGTCAAATATGGTGTTGAAACGATCAGCTCATATAGTACAGAAAGCTCGACCACTATATTAAGGACGTTAGTAAGAAGTTGGCAGACGTTGCTCGTTCTTTTAACATGAATTGTTCAACACTGAACGCTAACCTGAATTTTATTTTACTAATTGAATAGTCTTAATTACATTTTCAAGACAAACATACATTTTGATTTAGATCTTCAAAGTAGTACAAAATCAATGCAATCTCTTCTTCTACTTATTCTCTCACCCAGCCAGGGACCGTGCTACTGTACGTATACATCAATAGATTGGGTTCAGTTTAGCATCTAAATATTTCACTGTAGCGTCCACTCATGTTCACTGAAGCAGAAAACAATCAAGAATCGTCTCATCTGCAGTGATACACAGTGTAGATAGTCTTTATTACAGTCCACATTACGTTGTATATGGGTAAGGCACTAGCCTGTCATGTGGACCTTGGGGACGAGTGCCCCTGGCTATACCTCAGGAAATCAAGGTAGCTTGATAAAGAGTTACATTTGAGTCCATAGTAAATATGCATTCTTTATTTGCCCTTTTTCTTCTCATATATTCATTAGCAAATTACGAGATGTGTATTACTAGAAAACTTACAAAGATGTTGAATGATGTTTCCAGGCATTGCAGTTTAGTTGTTTCAATATGAAAATCACCATCTAAACTTACCAGTCTCAGCCCGACACGTCCTTGATGAGTTTCACCTACACATCTTGTTAAACACCATATTTATGTTCTGTTGGCTGTGGGTTTGTCTAGCTTTTGTCATGTGCCAAGCATGATCCGGTTTGTGTCTTGGCCAATGCCTAGAATCTAGGGCTATAGTCTACACAGGATATGTTTATGGTCTTGTTTTGGTTATCAGTTTGTGTTTCACTTGATAATTTAATAAAAGTTCTGCACCCGCCTTCACCTCATATCCCTGACAGATACCCATGTTATGGTTTGTGTCTCGGCCATTGTCTACAATCCAAGTTTATTTTTATTATCTTGATTTGGTTATCAGTTTGTGTTTCACTTCTTAATTTAATAAAAAAGTCTTCACTTGCATCTGCATCCACCTCATATGCCTCACAGAAAGCTAGACTGAAAAATGGACGCAGCAGGAATGGTGCGTATGTATGTGGTCCCAGGAAAAGCAGATCCAGAAGAAAAAAAGGCATCTTAATTGGGTCTGCGCTCAACTAGTACAATTTCCAAAGACATGGAGATTAGGTGAATTGGCATTCCCAAATTGGCCATAGTGTGTGAATGAGCATAGTGCAATGGATTAGAAATCCGTCCAGAGTGTACCCTGCCTCATGCCCAAAGTATCCTAGGATAGGCTCCAGGCCCCTCGCAAACTTGTATACATGATAAAGTGATACAGATGAAAATGATGATAGCTGGTGTGTCAGACATGCCCCAGTGACCAGACACTAAATCCAGCAGAGCTCAAACCAGATGCCAGTGGAATGATCTCTCCAGTGCAGCCCAAGCCAGAGGCTGATGGGGCAGGCTTTCCTACCCATCCCAAGCCAGAGCCTGAAAGGGTGGCCATGCAAGCCATGACCAAGCCAGAGAAAGAAGAGAAACATTCAGGCAAATCCTCCTGTGACAAGCCCACTTTGACCCAGTGGATGTCTTTAACCCACAACCCTGACATAATTTTGGCTCACGATCTTGCTATAAGACCGTGAAACCTCAGATTTTGCTTTGATTATGTTTTGCAATTTTGGAACCACATGTTAAGGGCAAGGGTTTCCGCATGGTACCACCACAAAGGTACAAATGATCTCATCAACCCCAGCAAGTCACATATCTCGATCACTTTCAACTGTGTATTGTTTCGTTTGGTTAAGCACCCTATTAAAGTCCTGATGGTGTTTCCTCGTCTGGCTTTTCTCATGTGCCACCCATGCTATGTATGGTTCATTTTTTGCCCATTGTTTAGAAGGTTGAATGTTTATGTTCTTGTTTCGGTTAGCAGTTTATGTTGAACATGTTAATTTGATAAAGACAAAGCTGCAAAATCTCACAAATTGAGCGTGAGACTCACGCAATCACACATCTTCACACGCTCCCATGCCAATTTCTCTCAATTTCATATTCAAAACAACAGTCTGTGGAAGACATGAGCAAAATAACTGAGCTCTAGTACTGTACTTGTTCTGATGAGTCAGCTGTCTGTATAAACCACGGCTTTGGTGCCCTCGATACACTGGTGTACTGCGACCAGAGCGCACCGCCACTTCGTTCTCTCCAAGTGAAACAAAATAATCACATAATCCAGTTTAAATTACTATTCATTTGTAGATGCATGAAGGCATTAATCAAAAACACAGATGCAGGGATAATAATTGGAACAGTCATAATAGAAAACAATCTAGTATACAATAAATAAAAATTTAAATGCATTTACAAACTGTAAATTAAATATGTTCAATGACATTAAAATATTTGTATTGAGTTTAATCATATAGCACGTTCATATTCATAAGGACACTCACAGGTTAACAAACCTGATTAAGAGGGAACTTTTCGGGTGCGAGGGAGAGAGAAGCATAGAGAGAAGCAGAGAGAGAGAGAGAGAGAGAGAGAGATTCGCAATCATACATACTGTACACGCACCGTCTTACTTCATATTCAATATATTTTTCCTTTTCTTTTCTTCTCCCTTCATTGTATCAATAATGATTCTTCTTTGAATGTACTTTCTCCTCTCATTATTATGATGATAATGGTCATTATTTCTTTTGCTTTTTGCTTTCCTTCTTTTTTAGTAGTGCCGTGTTATATATTTACAGTATATTAATATAATATATTAATTAATATCTTTCTATTGGGGTGGCACAGTTTCTTAGTGGATAGCACCGTCGCCTGGCACCTCCAGGGTCCGGGTTCGATTCTCGGCTTTGTTTGCATATGCTCTTCCTGTGCTTGGTGGGTTTCCTCTGGGTACTCCAGTTTTCTCCCACAATTCAAAGACATTCAGGTTGGCAAGTTCCCCGAATTGGCCATAGTGTGTGAATGAGGATGTGTGTGTGCCCTGTGGTGGATTGGCACCTTGTCCAGGGTGTACCCCTCCTTGTGCCCTATGTCTGCTGAGATACATAGGTTCCAGGCCCCCTGCGACCCTGAATACAGGATAAAGCGGTGTAGGTTATGAGTTATTGAGATATTTCTGTTGTTATTTTGTAATTTGATTCTGAGCTTTGTCAATACCAATGTCCACATTTGTCATGCCAGTAAAGCACACTGTAAATTTTTATTCTCTCTCTCTCTCTCTCTCTCTCTCTCAAGTGGCTGATTGACTTTGGTGGACGTTTTTATCCTGCAATTTATAATCTCCTGATTTCCCTCTTTTTCATCTGTTTCTGCATGGCCCAGGTTTGTATTGTCTCGTAGCCTTTAAAACTCACCTTATTTTAGCCATTATTTGTTTTGCTGTTTTTTAATTAAACATATAGGACTCAAGATTGTGCAATATAGAGGGACATATCCTTGTCTTTTCAGCACAAAATAGGCAATATGATAAAAAGGCACAGCTACACATGATCATGTATTTTTATGGTTGTTTTTGGTTGTTTCTATGACTTAATAATAATAATAATAATAATAATAATATGCTCATTTTGAGAGATCTACATTTTTGTGACATCACTCCCATATTCCAGTAGTAGCAAAAATGTACCCTTTATAAAAGTAATGATAACTTTGGTTGAACCTGACATATCTGAAAACGCAAATACTGTACACACTTTGAAGTCTGGAGCCTCTCGTTAATACACACTGGCAAGGCTTCCATATAAGAAAGCCTTTTTTTTTTTACATACACCTTTTTCATATACTTAAAATTATTCCTTTTTTCTTGATCTATTCTGTGTCGCCGGCATGCATTTGTGCCGCTTGAGTTTTAAGGTAAAAATTTTTTTTTTTAGCCCCTGAGTGTTTTTATGAATATAAATAGTGATCATTGTTTTGTTTATTTTTAAAAATCTATGTAAGTATTGTAATTTATTCTGTTCTGTGTGTAAATAATTTTACTGCCCTAAGGGGGACTAATATGTAAATATAAGAAATGCATAGACCCCAGAGTTTTGTGCTACGGCCCCCGCTGCCCTACATGTTACTTGTACCAATTGGAAGAAATACAGTCACATACATCTGTTGTATCACTTTAACACTGTAACGCCAAAATGTATAGAACCTGAGACATGCAGGGTAAGGTATATGATTAGTATTAGCCAAAATGTCTGGTTATGGACAACGGTAGCATCGTGTGTGTGTGTGTGTGTGTGTGTGTGTGTGTGTGTGTGTGTACAGTACAGTATGTGCAGAACCAATCTCATTGTAAGCTTTTCTGAAAAGTTGGCAGTTCTGGATAAATAGTTTGTACTTACTGTATGTCCTTTCAGCTCATATCACAGATATTCATTAAGTACTGTAACAGCCTTTTTACGGACTTGCACTTGGGTGCATTTTTTCCCCTAGGTGCTCCTTTATTACCTATACTTTTACTTAAGTGTACTCGCTCAGCATCTTTTCACCAATGAAAGGAAACACTGCCAAAGTCCCTATGATAATAGCAGTAACTGAATGTGTTTTATTATTGTTAAGCATACTTTTCCCAAACCGCTACTATTCTCAGCCTAACACAATTCTCAAAATTATGTGACAGAATATATATATATATATATATTATAATACATTGTATTATTTTTTTCCCATAACCTCAGCTGAACTATATTCCTCAGAGTCCATTATAAATACCCAGTTTGACTTACTTTTTATATTTTCACTCAACTGTGCTTTGATTAAACTTTACAATGTATCATTAACCCAAGATGTCTTCTGATTAAGAAGGGCATGTGTGTGTGTGTGTGTGTGTGTGTGTGTGTGTGTGTGTGTGTGTGTGTGTGTGTGTGTGTGTGTGTGTGTGTGTGTGACTAACCACCCAGGAGAATGAAGCGTAATGTAGGCATTTGTTCTGCAACAGCAGACAGTTCAGTGTGTTCTTATACAGAATTGGTGGACAGATTAATTTGCCATTGTTATAGAAAGGAGAACCTGACAGTCCAAGAACAATACACTTCCATCCAACTTCCCACTGGATTATTAGCAGATAAGGAACCATGTGAATTCAGCAATATTCTGTTTGGAGCAAATCCCCCATTATTGTGGATTTCCCATTCATTTAATGCTTACTGCATGAAATGTAAAAAGTGATTTATAAAATCCTTCGACTGATGTTTTGAATGGTTTTGCCTAATAATAAGAGTATAATTACCGGATAATAACCAATCACCAGGGGAAAAAAAAAATAGTAAATGCCAATCATCATGTGACTGACACATTCAGGAACTGTAAGCCATCTTGAACAATGAGATGTGTGTTTGAGTATGTTTTTCAATAATTATAGCAAATATTTCCAAAAGGTAGTTGTGGCTCTAGTGGTTCAATCGGTTAAGGCTGTGGGTTACTGGGTTATTTATTGGAAGGTTGGGGGTTTGAGGCCCAGCGCTGCCAAGTTGAGCCCATGACCCTGGCCCCTTAACCCTATCTGCTCCAGGGGTGCTGTATCCTCTCTGACCCCAGCTGCCTAACTGGGATATAATTAAAAAAAAATCATTTCACTGTGCTGTAAGGTACATTTGACGAGTAATTGAATTATAATTTTTTACTAATTGGCAAGAATTTCAAAGAGGTAAAAAAAACTTACATAGTGGAAGAGCAGCTAACAGGTTGTTGACTTATAACCCAGAGGAACCACAGTTCAATCCTAAACTCCAGTTCCTGTTAAAGTGTAATCTCACGTGTCCCCCTCCCTCTGTTTGTGTGACTTTTCTCCAGGTTCTCCAGTTTCCTCCCATGTCCCAGTAGCAGGGCTGGCAAAAAAAAGATAAATTGCCAGTGTGTCCTCATGAACCGCTGCAATGGACAAGTGTCATATATGGTGTATTCCCAGGATAGGGGCTTTGGAACTACAGCAACCCTGACCTTTTACTGAACAGAAGTGAGTGAGTGGAAAGGCTACCACTAAGTGATGGAAATGCCAGTAAATGGATTTGAAATGGAGCATGGTGTGTGAATTCTGCCTCTGACAGTTCCTCAATCTCAGCTACATTATTTGAGTTCATAATTGGTCTCAACCAGGGATGTGTGGATATTATTTTTGTTTTCACCTGCCTAGAATATTGATTTTTTAAATTTTATTATTTTTTTATTATGAATGAATTTGTTTTTCCAAGAGTAAAAACACATTCCATCCATTTATCTAGGAACCGTGGAGGCCAATGGTGACCATTGTATTTATTCTCATTTTTATGACTGTGGTAGGACCTCTGGACAAAATTTACGCATGTTTTCACACTAGACTAATCTGCATAAAGTACAGCACCCGATAGAAACCCACCAAGCATGGGGAGAACATGCAAATTCCATGCGCACAGACCCTGAGGTTGGACTCGAACCCAGACTCTGGAGGTGCAAGGTGACAGTGCTAACCACTACGCCACCTACAGTATAAACCACCGAGCTGCTTTCTGACAATGATCATTAATTGTCAGAAAATTCATTAATTGTTAAAAATTTACATTCATTTATTTTTTTTTATTAATTACTTTCTTTAACTGATTTATTTGTGCATCCCATGAGACCCATTGCAGATGTGAACCTCTAGTCTCCACCAGATGCCTGATGAAATCTTCCTGCAAGCTTTCTGAAAATAAATAAATAAGTAAACAAACAAAATAAATTATAAAAGCGAATAGTGCACTTCTATTTGGCTACATTCACATTACCAACTTGAAGTGACTCAAATCAGATTTTTTTTAACCTAATGTAACACAGATCTGAATATTTTATGACTGTCTAAAAGCAAAATCTAATGTTTTTTTGTTTGTTTGTTTGTTTTTTTAAATCAGATCTGAGTCACTTTCATTTTCATAGTCCTTGATCTGGTACATTGTCAAGAGACCATGTGACTTTTTGCCTCTGCGCATTTGTATGGTGCTCGGTGACGTCAGTCAGCATCGACAGCGTGGGATTTCATAGCAGTGCTACAGTAGCAATAGCTGCTAAAGCAGGTAAAGCGAGGTGTCTGGCGTTCTTCATCTTTCTGGACCTCAGCAAAAACAGCTGATTGAATGCTTGCCATCCTCCAGAGCAAATGGATTTTTTTTTGGCTATAATGCCATCAATTGTTTGAAATGAATGGCATCCAGATGATGCGAGCAACGACGTATCGACGTGTGCATGCGTGCCATTTCAGAGGACAGTCGTGTCCACATTAAAAGATGCTTGCAATTATAAATGTGACTTGTTATGACATCTGAACTGACCAAAAAGCCTGAGGTTAGTTTTAGATTTAAAGTTAATTTGCACTGTCTATTTACATGATTTTGTTATCTGTCTTGATTTTAGAGCTGCTTCTATCTTAATGTAGCTCATTTGCTTCTGATTCCTGCTACTCAAACACTTGCTCTTATTAAAAGTCTTAAAATAGTCACCTTTAGATCTTCGGTCATCTATAAAGAAAAGGTTGAATGCTTTAGAACTAAATGTCACAGACTAGGTGTAAGGCTATTAATAGAAAGAAACATACTGTACGTTAAGGTTCACTTGGTTGAACTCCATGCAGCTGGTTGCACCCATACATGTCCTTCCTGATGGGAATATGGATTTTTTTTTTTTTAACCATAGTCATTAAAACCCACTATCAAATATTAGCATTCATGATGGATGCTGGCATGGTGTGAAGTTTATTAACTGTCAAAAAGCAGTATGATAGTAAGAGAGAATTTATTAAAACACACTGGCAAAATTAACATGTGTATATCAAGCTGAGATGTCAGAAACAGGCTAGGGTCAGGCGATATGCAATCAGACATGAACATGATAGGAAGTAATTGGAAAATGTAATTGGAAATCTTTAGATCTTTAGAATTCAGAGTTTGTTTATTGTGTGTGTGTGATTAAATGTGATCCAGATGTACACATACAGTACTACATGCTCAGCCATAGATGGCAATCGATGACTTAGTGCATGTGTATTAAAAGTCCTCAGCCGCCATGTTGTAGTATGGAAAGTGGCAGAAGAGCTTCCCTGACCGTAACAGAGAGAGAATTCCATTATTTGATTGGCCGAACATCACATCAGGATGGTGCAGCTGACGGGCATCCTCCACCATGGGGTTGATGTGACAGAACCATGACAGGTCCTGCATGATGTACCAAAACCTGTTGATCATAAGGGGCTGGTAGCTCTTCTCCGGCTTCATGCTGGAGTCCACTATCATCTCCTTTTGTCTTTCTGACATTGTTCTCCAGGTTGTAATCTCAAGTTGGAGATGTCATGCA
Source organism: Clariallabes teugelsi (assembly GCA_030014215.1). Lineage (NCBI taxonomy): Eukaryota > Metazoa > Chordata > Actinopteri > Siluriformes > Clariidae > Clariallabes > Clariallabes teugelsi. The sequence continues at coordinate 3,989,651 of JAQMYG010000011.1, forward strand.
GACATAAATGTACTGTACAGTGAATATAGCAGGGGACTCAGGACACAACTTTGGGGGGCTCCAAGGCTGAGCATGAGGGTGAATAAGTCATACCTGCCTAATTGTACTGCTTGTGGTCTACCAGTCAGGAAATTGGAGAGCCGCTGACACCGAGAGACAGGCTAAATACTCCAGCATGGTGGTAAGTATGGAGGGAATTATAGTATTAAACGCTTAACTGTAGTCAACAAACTAAGAATTTCCCCTTCCTAGTGTCTGTATGGCTCAGTGCGATATGTAGTATATTATTATGTTAAGTTAATCTTTTTCTTGCACTCGGAATGCTCTGTATTAAAGAAGATCCTTTATAGGATCCAGTCATTCATAATCATTCTATTATAATGTTTTGGTTAGAATTGAGCATTGATGAATTGCTGGACAGAATTCTTATCTCCATAAGAGACAGTCTGCCTACTACCTCACAAATTGGTCTTTAACAGCAAGACTTCCAAGTTCACGCCAATTCTCGTTTAATTGCTGGACTTTTTAGAAAGCATGCAGTTCAGCTTGTAGATAATTAGACTCATTTAACATATCTGTTGTCCCGGTATGGTGTAAATGAGTTTCCTGTATGGTGTGCTCCTGCTGCGAGAACAAATTGTGGATGCAACTTTTGCTAAAGATGTTTTATTCAACCAAGGGATATGAAAAGGATGTCAGGATATGAAAGACTGCTGAGTCTTTCAGGTTTGCAAGGAATAGACTAGTCGAAGAACATGCACACAGACCGAAAGCAATGATAAAAACATTGAGTTAAAGATCAAGTTGATGCATGAACAACCTCCATTTCCTGCAGCACTAGAGTTATTAAGATGATCTTTGCCAGTGCAACACTTTTAGGGATGGACACAGAAGCAGCTCATAGCCAAAGATGTTGTTGGGGATAGATGTCACTTTTTGAACTGTCCCAATTTATAGTAAAAAATGTAACCCTGCATTAACTGTCCTGTCCTTTGCTCTGCCTGTGAGCATTGGGGAACGTTAATTTTGCCATAACTGGCCTCTATTAGTGGTTGCTGCAGCTCCCATTTTCATCCACTAGGTGCAATAATAACATTATTGTTATCATGTTTAATAGGCAACCCCGCAATTGTGCAAAATTTGCAAAGACAAATTAATCGATAGAATACCTTAGATACCTAGATCCATCTTTAAAAAAAAAAAGAAGAAAAAAAACTGTCACTCAGAAGAGTTCATTCAAATTAACACGATAAGTGCTAAATGGCTATTATTGCCATTTCAATCATACAGTTGACCCCGCAAAGTTGCTGTTCAGAATTTGTGGCCTCTGTTGTTCAAACTAATAATTGTTTGTGGATACCCCCACAATTTAGCAAAAACCGCATATTATCCTCCTCAAGCTTTTTTACGGCTTATATATACTATTTTTCTTAATGCATTTTAATGCTAAAATATTAAGAACAATAAAATAAATGTTGATGTTATTTGTTGTTTTAATTTTATCATAAAATAAATATTAACATAAATTCAGCTAAATTTCCATATAAAGAATAATACTGTATACATTTTTTAGAGAGAACACAAAGCGACCGTAGAGGAAAATGTGGCTTGCAATGGTGAATTATTACCGTATTTACAATACAGTACTTATACTAAAGAAAACAACAGCGCATACCAAAGAAAACACGCCTGCATGACTTACAGTACATATAGGGATAACATTTGTATTTTACAGTCTAGCACTGTGGGAGACACAGCAGTACAGTACTAATTATAGTAATACTAATTATGCCAATACTAGTACTGCATTAATCTGAGTTTGAAATAAAGGGTTTTGGGAGCATATTTACCGTTTAAACTATAAAAATGGGCATTTATAGGCATTTTTGTGACCACATCCAAAATTCGCAGTTTTCACAATTCACGGGTGCTATAGGAACATAACTGCTGCGAATTTCAGGGGTCGACTGTATACAGTTCAGTACACAACGAAGCAAAATGACATTCCTCCAGAACTAAGGTGCTACATACAACATAAATTAACAACATAAATTTCTTACCAAACTAGCTAAGAACTGTACAAAAAGACAAAGAGGCAACATAAGGTACACTTGTGCAAATGTTCAAATAGTAACAAACACGACATGATGCAGTACACTGTGATAATGTAGCACGGACCGGTACACAGGGCCAGGGGTAGCTCAGTGGTTAAGGCATTGGACTATGGTTCCCAGGTTCAAACCCTACAACCACCAAGTTGACACTGTCGGGCCCTTGAGCAAGGCACTTAACCCTCATATGCGTAATATGATTACAGATGTGTAATGAGATAAAAATGTAAGTCGCTCTGGATAAGAGCGTCTGCCAAATGCCTAAATGTAAAAGTAATTAGGGTAGTGCAGATAAATTGTCCATGAAATAGTACTGTAGATGCAGTAAACAATTTGTGTCGTATTAGCAGTGAGGAAAATAGAAGCAGTAAATATTGTGAAAAAAATGTGCATGTTGTATTTTAATGCAATTTAAGATGTACAGTATGCCTTTGTAAATAAGAACTTAATGAAGATTAGTATTTGTTGCATGGTTGAAATGGAGGTCTTTCCACCTACAGTTGTACAAAAACTTGTGTCTTGATGGCTCAATTCTTAATACTTTAATCCATGAACAATACTTTATTAAAATACAAAAAATAAAAATAAAAAAGAGTAATGTATACAGGTTTCCTTTAAAAAACATTTTGTACAGGCACATGTGGAGTCAATCTTGTTCCCCACTGCAGCATTCTTAACTACAGTATGACGTGATGTTCCTGAATCCATTTCTGCAACTGGTGACGCGATAAGTGCTAGTGGAATGAAGCTGGACGAATTTCGCTGGTGCACTGAGCGACTTTTCCCAGTGAATGAAGCAAATAGCATGTGTCACCAGACTCCAGGTTCCATTATCACCCAACCCTGAACAGTGATAAATCTGTACAACTTCCAAATCAAGTAGCAGCCACAGAACATGCCCGAAAATAACTGGCTCTTGGTAATTAAAGAAAAAAATTGCAACAGCTATTGTGTTGTTGTCCTTTTATAGATTATATCACAATTAACTATCCATATGGAGTGTTCTATACAATAAAGGCAGCAGGAGGCATTACAATGGAGGGAAGCAAATGGCTAGATTCATTATATACATGTCAGGTTAAACACTATTAAAGTCAATTAAATGGATTTATACTGAATGTTACATCCAGATGCGCTACTGTAATTTGAAATAAGGCCAACCTTATTGTTCTCTGACGTTTTTTTCTTTTTTTTCCCCTGGAAGATGTTAATAAAGTGGGCCTCAGAGGAATAGCATGCAGGAAATTGTGTTCTTTAAAAAGTTACACAAATTAACACCCAGAAATAAAGGTGTAACTACAGTCCACTCAAAGAGCTACTGGTGGAATCAAAACAGATGGACCAAAATCTAGAGATGTACGTGTTAAAGTAAAGTAAAGCGAGCCATCTGTTATCAATGCTCCTGACCCATTCTGCCCTCCGGACCTGCCTGATAAATTCTAATGCACTACTTCTGGTTGGAATTCTCATCACACAGAGACCAGTCACTGCCGAGGATGAACTCATATGGTCTGCCTAAAGATTGATTTGATAACTGACAAGGGTTCCACTTAAAAACCCATGAGGACTGCATTGATTGAAACAGTTCTGCTGTGATGGCTTGTGACTGCAATTTCTCTGGTGGTTTGGGGACTGAAATTGCAAGAAAAGGGCTGACTAAAATACATCTTTTATACAAATGATCATGTGACCATATTGCTCACAGAAAATATTTATTTATGGTCATGTTATCCAGTATCAAACAAAGAGCATGAGCTTGTCTTTGAGTCTGATTTCTAACCAGGTTTTTTCTTCAAGTCATTACAGGAAGTTTTTCCTTGGTCATTAGTGACAATGTGGTCAAGCTACAAATGTATTTTTTAAAACAAATAAATAATATAAATCTATCCATCCCATCTATTCCCTGTTCCCATTTTTACGACCATGGTAGGACCTCCGGTCAACATTCTCACACACACACACATTCACACAGTACGGGCGATTTGGGAATGCCAGTTTGCCTAACCTGCATGTTTTTGGACTATGGGAGGAGACCACAGTAACCAGAGGAAACCCATCAAGCACAGGGAGACTAAGCAACTCCATGTACACAGACCCCAAGGCGAGATTTAAACCCTGGAGGTGCAAGGTGACATTACTAACCACTAGGCCACCATGCTGCCAAGATAAAGCTATGCAGAAATCTTTCAGAATTTTCTGTAAAGATGCTTTGTGACAATATCTTTTGTTTAAAGTGTATACAAATAAAAGTCAGTTGACTTAAATTGAGTGTAATTAAAACTGAATACTTGCACTCTTGTCCTGGGGCAATGGTGGGTCAGACTGTTGAGGCTCTGGGCTGCTGATCGAAGAGTCAGGGGTTCAAACCTCACCACCACCAGGTTGCCACTATTGGGCCCTTCAAGAATTTGGTGGGTTGTTACAAAAAGAGCCTCCGGTGTAAAACCTGTGGCAGATCTTGCAGGTCAAATGATCTGAAGTGGCGAATCCTAAGATAAAGGGGAAAAGCCCAATCTGCTTGCTTCATTTTGTTTAGACCTTCAACACTTCTACCTGTAGAATTTCTGCTTCTATTTCTACTAGGATCTCTTCTTCTAATCTTATCTAATCAATAGCGGTAAGCTCTCCTCTAAATGCATTTTATTTACATTTTAGTTTAAATCATACAGTCAAGTTAATCAACGTAGAAAAAAAAACATAAAATGCTGTGAGAGTTCATCTGCGGTGACCTTACACCTCACACACTCCACAAAAAGGTAAATGTTATACAGTAGTTATCCAATCACAACTAATCATATATAATCCACTTTACTATACAGTACTGTGATATGGACAAATATAAGAGCCCTAAAATTGAGAGCCTCAGGTTTTACCTCAATAAAATATTTCAATGATAGTGTACACTCCTTATAAAAAAGAAGCTACCCTAGGAGAAATGAAGCCCATATACTGTACAGTGGTACCTCAGCATACAAATTTAATTCTTTCTGGAGGTAAGAAATGCATTTTCCCATAGTAAATGATGTAAATGCAGATAATCCGTTGCAGCCATTCAAAAATATAACCAATTTCCAACACTATAATCATATTTTTGCATATAAAAACAATCAAAACTTTTAGAAAATATGAAATAAATAGACATTAAAGCTCACTTAACCTTAATTTATGATTCCTCTTAGCAGCGGCTGCTTTAAAAAACAAACTTTGTGCTTCTTGCTACCGTTCTTGCTGATATTCTTTGGGACCCATGGCTATGTCTTCACTAAATCTTGAACAAAATGCAAAAATAACCCACAATAATATGTAACCTCGCTTTGCTAGGCTTTCTACTGACGCAAAAAAAAATTTTTGAACGACTCCTGGACATGCTACTTAACCCGCGTTCAGTACTACTTTGTTCGTTCGCAGGCCGGAAATGCTTTGTATGCTAAGGATAATTACTTGCAAAATTTCATAATTCAGTATATATGCTGAGGTACCAGTGTAAATAAAAAAAGAAAAAAATTGTGAGGTAAGTTTTGCTAATTTTCTAAAATTAACTATAGCTATATTTAACCAAGTTTAATCAAGCCTGTTTTATTGCTACATGTAATGTCAGGTTAGATTAGCATCAGTTCCAACAGCTAACTTTAATTGGCTAGGCAGCAGGTCATTTTGTAGCTAATGGCAAATAATAGTTAATTACAAAAAAAGAAACATTTCAGGCGTTTGACAGATATTGAATGTTGTCCCCAGACATTTTCCTGTTATATTTCTAGTGAAAGCTGTCCTCATGAAAAGCCATCATGTCCGATTTTTTAAAAGAGACTCCCACCAGAAAGCTGGTTAAACTCTGAATAATCTAATCAAATTTGCATTTAGTCTTGGCACTCGGTTGTGGAACTTAATTGCACGTAATGGCTCCCTTTATAATTCATTTCCTTACGCTAATAAGTCTTAGATGAGGATTGAGTGAGAAATGAAAATGTAAAAATTGCTCAGCTGTGAAATTTTTGGTGACTATTATGAGAAAGGCTTCTAGGCTCTTATCTATAGAGACAACACATGGAATGACAGATGGGATCAAAAATTAAATCAATCTACACTTTGAACTCCTGTAACCTGCCTGGAAATCGTATTGAAACGTTTACATCAATGTAGCATTGAATAGACTGGAAAGTATGAAAGGATGAAGAAAAATCATATTATAATTCCTTTCTTTTTCTGCTTTTAGTTTTTTTTTTTCTTGAAGGGGCTACATCTTAACTGAAATTGTGGGCTGTGATTCATTCAAAGCCACAGTTTTCAACGAAGCGGTAAAAAGCACAGAATATTAATTATAAAAGTTGATCACATTTAAATAACATTTTATATTTCTTCATGTCTTTATCTGTAACACTGTCTTCTGTTATACCACATTAATGATTTTGCCTTATTTTCAATCTCTATGTCTGTATCTATGTGACTGCCCTGAAAAGGCTCTTGGCAGAACGGATTAGCATGCTAAATATTGGATTAGCAACTGAGCTGAATCAACCCACTGGTGCCTGCAGTCTCAGCTATCACTTCTCATCCCACACCGCACACTACATTCAAATCATGCACTCCTCAGTAAACATCATTTCCTGCTCATAATATGGTGATCTTCATAATTAATTATGCTACGTTGATGCTGGTATGGTATCGAAGCTTCAAAATTTCTCATTAGCGTTGTCGTTGACCTAAATCTGACTCGAATTCTGTTTAAAATTCTGTCGGAATTTCCTGATAAATATGAACTTCAAGCTCACAGCGTTAACATTAATCCACCCTATCACATATTATATAGGTTCCCCTTGTGCCAAAAGCTCTGATCCATTAAGACCTGGACTCCACTAGACATCTGAAGGTGTGCTGTGACGGTGTATCTGGCACCAAGACTAAAGCAGCAGATTATTTAAGTCCATTAAGTAGTGAGTGTGAGCCCTAAATGAATTGGATTGGTTTGTTCAGATTGGTTTGTTCAGATGCTCGATTGGTTTGAGATCCAGAGAATCTGGAGGCCAAGCCAACAACCTTGAACTCTTCGTCATGTTCCCCAAATTGTTCCTGAACAATGCTTTCAGCGTGTCAGGGCACATTATCCATCTAAACGAAGACACTGCCATCAGGGAATACCTAGTGACTAATGATAAAAATCATTGGTCAATCAAAGGAGGCAATTATTTTGTTAATGGAAAATTTAAAAGTACATATACTGTATATGGAGATGTGAATGAGCAGCGATAAAACCTACATTTACATTGCAGTCATTTGTAATTCATTTTTACATTTATGGCATTTGGCAGACGTCCTCATCCAGAGTGACTTACATTTATCTTACTACACATGTGAGCAGTTGAGGGTTAAGGGCCTTGCTCAAGGGCCCAACAATGGGAACTTGGTGGTGCTGAGACCTTACAATCAATAGTCCACCACCTTGACCGCTGAGCGATGCTGCATACTCATCTTATTAATGACCTTTTTCCTGTTTCCACGATACCATTGTCACCAGAACAGCAGTCAATAACAAAATAGGATATTCTAGGTGCTATATTTATTCATTCATTCATTCATCTTCTATACCGCTTTATCCTCTATTCAGGGTCGCGGGGACCTGGAGCCCATCCCAGGAGGCTTAGGGCACAAGGCAGGGTACACCCTGGACAGGGTGCCAATCCGTGCTATATTTAAATGTAAATAATTACATGACTTGCATTACATCCTGTGCTGTGTCTAAAACCTGCTCCATATGAAAGTCTTAATTTGCCACTGAATGCATTTCCTTAATGGAAAACTTGGGTGGTTTGGTCCTATCAATTTCACAGCTGTTTTGGTTCATTACTAGCTTTAACGCTGAGAAATGATGGGATTTAAATGGATTTAAAGTTAAAAGGTAATTTCACAGCATAATACTTTCCATGTGAGTGGCTTTAAATGAATATCCAAACTGCTTTTTTTTTAAAGACTTTTTTTTCTTTAGAAGTTGAACCTGTCTGAAAGATTCAATGTCTTGTAGGTGTTTAGTAAAGACAGGATGAAGGAACTGTTCTGCTCTGGTGATCCCTGATGAAGGTGTTGGGTGATTTTGTAAATGACTACAACATATTCTAGCCAGACACGATGCATACAAATGAGAGTTGAGATTGCAGACCCCATATGGAGCTCGAATCCATGATAAGCCTGAAACTGCTCTTATGAATGTTGCATATCGACTTGACATACATTAAAACTGAGTATTTAACTCTCTTTGTTTGCACTTCCGTTTATTTAACTTTTTTCTGTTTGGTATGGGAGAAAATTACCCATCCTATTATTTTTTTTTTAGTGGCACATGAATAGAAAGGTTTGTTTCTATAATGAACATTTTTAGCAGAAATTATTATTTCAACAATAATGCTTTCAATCTCATGGCATATAAAGAGAGAGATGAATGTTTTTATAAATGAGAAACAAAAATGTGCTATATAATTGCTACAATGTGCTATATAATTGCTATTTAATGTACAGTATAATCATATGATAGTATAGTCCTACATTTAATATATTAACATAAAACATCCATAATATTAATGCTTTTCATATGAGCAAATACACTGGAGATCATGCCTGCCACAGACAATACCGCTAAGCCGAACGTTGATGAATCGCAAGGCTAAATTTACCCAGATGGATTTTACTGAACACATGACGAAAGAGCAGATAACAGTGTACTGTACAGTATGTGATGATTACTGGATATTACAGATTTTTATCAACTGTTATTTACAGCATGTTTGCAGACGGTGAACTGCCAGATTTATACAGTATAATATGGCAATATGTACAGCTATGTCATTAGGTACGATTTAATGTTACACTATTAAGTATCAGAATCAAAACACTGTTTAAGCAGAACAGCGGCGTATTTTGTAGTGTTATTAAACGTGTTAATTTCTTTCCTGCTTTTCGCCATCCCTTGCCATGTACAGTACATGTCATGTTGCTATCTGTGCTAATGGATGTTTCACACAGGTGACTGAGATCGCTGCGCGTGCACTCACATCGAACTGATGTTTAGATATGTGCATATGTTAACCCTGTGGCAATTTAAAAATTAGACTGGTAAAAACCTTATCTAATTAAAGTTTTTAGAAAACAGTGATTTAACATTAAATATGTAGCAAATGCTAATTGAATACCATGAGAAGGTTAATAATGCAAATAAAACACAAGGACAATCCCAGCCCAATTTAACCACTGTGTGTGTTCTCAATTAGCAAACAGAACCAAAATACATCAGGTATATTAGATATAGTGTTAAAATGATCAAAGATTCATTTTATGATAAGAATATTTTTTTATGGTCACTACATCAGCACCAGTGAGCACCAGCAGGGGGTCTGGATGGCTGATAAGCACAAATCTCTGCCTTTTTCTCAATGGGAGACTTTGAGTCTTTTGATTTTGTATGGTGTGGCACTGTCATGCACAACAACTGCCTGGTATTGTAAAATTGCAGTCAGATTGCCAGACAAATTGGGTTCTCTTTGATTTTACATCAATAGCTCTATAGTCATCATATTTATTTTTTGTGATAATATAACACATAGAGAACCAAAATACTGTAGTAACACATACACTGATGAACCAAACATTCAAAGATTTAAACATTAAAACCACCAAGGTTTGGGTTCCACTTGTGCTACTGGAGGTTGCTACTGTTTGGCCCCTCATGGGCATGATTCCAGAGGGCATGTGGTGTCTGGCACCAGGACGTTAGCAGCGAATCCTTTGGGTTGCTGGGTGGGTCCTTGTTTGCCCAGAGCATCACATGGGTGCTGATTAGGATCTCAGGAGTTTGGAGTCTGGGACGGCGGCCTTGGGGTCTGTAATGCTTTGGGTGTTCTGGTGCATTTCTACCATGGACCCCCAAGACGGGCTGACTTTTGGTCCACGTGGGAGTGGGTAAGACTCGGGTGCCAATGATCCTGTCACCAGTTTGTTGGTGTATAATTGATAATCAATGTTGTTAAGTTCACTCAGCAGTGGTGTTAATATCATGGCTAATCATGACATTTACTAATTCGAATAAAAGATGCACAGTTAAGGCACTCTTCTCTCTCGTTCATCAGCTAACCCGACAAAGGGTTTGTACAAGATTTGTCCTTTTAATGCTCAGTTCCTTCTGTTCTAAATCCTTCTTTACATTTCCCATCCACATTTTCCTTTGCCTTCCTCTATTTCTCTTTACACTTTCACTTACACTCTTCTTGGCTTTTTCTTGTCTTTTATTCTCTTTTTACGTGACCATACCATCCAAGTTATTTCCTTTGTATTCTGTCACACAATGTTTATTATGTCCCAGTATTCTCTCCTGATGACTTCATTTCGTATCCTTTGTATTCTGGATGCACACAGAATTCTCCTAGCGAGCCCATTTCTACTGATGTGATCTTCTTCTAAAATCTTAAAATCTAGTCAAATACTAAACTGGATTTTTGACATTCTGCTTCATAATAATATTAAGAAAAAAAACCCTGAATCTTAGATCTATAATTTAAAACCTTCAAAATCAAACTCAGGTTCTGGAGGGTGACAACTGAATGTCTAATCCAATCCTTTAGCTCAAGAATGAGTTGAGATCAGTAGTCGTACAGGGCATAATGCATACACCCTCCTCCTCTGTGATTTTAGTGCATTTATATGCAAACATAGTTGTTGTAGCCTTGATAGGAGAGTGCCCTAGTGACGGGTGTGAATTGGCTGCGACTAAATTAGGGGAGAAAAATTAAAAAAGAACATAAGTGCTTCTATGACACTTTTCTTAAAACCACCAGCGTGAGGTTGGCATAGAAACTCATAGAAATGGTAAAATGTGATAGAAGCACTGGCTTCGACATAAAAAAACAACACAACAATGTTAATGGACAACAAATATTCTTATTACATCAATCTCACTTTGAATACGGTACCTCTGTTAGTCCCGGTCCACTTATTTGAATAAATAACCAATGTTCCAGAAACTCCAAGGTTAGGGGTTTGAATCTTCTCCCTGTAATGGGTTGGTTTCCTTTGGGTACTAAGACATGATTAGTATTTCCAAATTGGCCATATTAATGGGTGTGCGAGTGTGTGTGCTTGTGTCCTGTGATGTGTGACCGCCCTCCAAAGTATACGCCATCCTGCGCACTGGGAAGGGCACCACCTCCCCTGAAACCCAACACAGGATCCCAAGTGGGCTGGATAAATGTAGCACTGGTAAATCATTCCTCTTGTCTGTGCCCATCTCAGAAATAAATATAAATGACTGATTTCAGGAACAGTATGTTACAATAATAATAATAATGTTACTACACTTACTACGGGTTTTTATTCATTCAACAGATGGATTTTCCTCACTGGATATTGCTTAATTGTGGAATTTTGTAAATCAACTGGATCTTAAGAAATAATAATGTAATCAGAATGCAGTCATTTCAAGAGGATACATTAGAGGCTCTTTGTCACATAATCAAAGTTCTTTTGTAGATGAGCCAATCTCACTCACTCACTCATTTATTGTCTATACCTCACAGGATAGCAGGGAGCCTGGAGCCTATGCTAGGAAACATAAGGCATAAGGAGTTCCAATCCATGGCACACACATACACACATTCACATACTATGGGCATTTTGGGAATGCCAATTAACAAATCTGCATGTCTTTGGACTGTGGGAGGAAACCCACCAAGCACAGGAAAAACATACAATCAATATAAAATGCACAGAGGCAGGAATCGAACTTGGCTGGGAATTTGGAGGTGCCCTGGAGGTGCAACGTGACAGCCACCGTTTCTTTCTTTCTTTCGGTAGCTCAAGGGGTCAAGGGGTCGCCACAGTGGACCATCCGATCCACACACAACTTGGCACAGGTTTTACCCCGGATGCCCTTCGTGACACAACCTTCTCATTTTATTGCCACTGCATCCAGTGGCAACGGATTCCGGATCCTCAGTTCCCCAGACCATTAGCCACCTGAGCCACATTAACGACATCTGTTACCTAGAAAATAAAATATCTGCCGTTTTGTTACATTTGCACAATGCTACTGTCACTAAACATTTTTTCAATTATTGTTTTCCATCTCAGTGTCTGTCTACACAATGACTCATTTGTGCTACTCTAGTGTTTGTGTCTCGGCTCAGACTGATGTAGTCCCATTTTATCTGGTTGATCTCTAGCTCGCTAATAACTCTATGATGAATATTAGAGCACAAATAAAACCCACTGGCGCCACTCAATCCTTCACAACCCTGATATCAAGATCTGTTACACAATGGCCACACACACACACACACACACACACACACACACACACGCTATTTTTTTTGTTTTAAAGCTGAACACAAGTCGTTTTCTTTGCTTCTGCAGCTGCTCTTTCCAACTGAAACAATTGAAATGCATTTATTTTTTAATAAAATTGGTTTGTTGTGTTTTCACTTTAGATAAATATTTTTTGCTAATTGCTTAGCCTCCACACTAGAATTCTTCTGCTAATTGAGAGCTAATTTTGTGCTTGGTAATGGACCAACCAGTCAATTTTAGCAGCGAGTATATAGGGATGCTAATTTCCCTGAAAGCTGTTTTTTGCAGGTTGCAGTAAAGCGTGAAAAACCTAAACAATAATCAAATGAACATATAATAACGTATAAAGCCAGGCTAATATCAAGCTAGCAATAAAATACAGGAATGACAAGGTTAAAGAAATTACATGAAATCTAAGGTTTTGAAAAGAAAATTTTGGCTGTACATTGGTCAGAACTCGCTGTTTCAATGATATCTTTTACGTTTCATACATTGCAGGACCCGAAACCAGTCTCAGAAAATTTAATCCTCAGAATTAATTTAAACTCTGGCAGTACTTTGTTATTTGCCTAGAGGTAAACCTGCGCCATAAATGAAATCAAAACTGTTGAGTAGAAGTGAAGTTATGAGCAGTTTTGTGCGTCAAACTGAAAACCATAAACCAGAACCATAAGTGAAATCTAAATGTTGAGTAAAAGCGATGTTATGAACAGTTATGTGTCAGATTTAATAATCTACTTTAAAATAAGCTACTAATAAATTACTCGCTCAATGTAAACAACTGCACCAACAGATATTAATTAAAAAAGCTAAACTGAATATTTTCACATGAATTACTTATTTCACCGCTAAAATAACAGCGCTGAAGTGGTAAAAGTACATTTTAATGCGCTGGAGTCGTTTTAATCCAATCTACTTTTTCAATTTCTCATCTGTGATTCACTTTCCGATTACCGAACAGGGAGTGTACAGTACATGTGAGTGTGAGAGTTCTGCCGTACAGAAAGACAGACAGTCATATATGTGGACTTTAACATGAAATAATCATTCATTCATTCATTCATCTTCTATACCGCTTTATCCTGTATTCAGGGTCGCGGGGGGCCTGGAGCCTATCC
>JAQMYG010000011.1:4003302-4018104 GCA_030014215.1 Clariallabes teugelsi
CAAGCACGGGGAGAACATGCAAACTCCATGCACACAGAGACGGAAATGGAGCCTGGCCGGGAATCGAACCCGGACCCTGGAGGTGCAAGGCGACAGTGCTAACCACTACACCACCGTGCCGCCTGAAATAATCATAATACAGTATAACCGATTTCACTGATCTATTTTTAGCTTTAACCTTTTAAGAGACTTTACATGAATTATAAAAATTAATTATAAAAACTTGGTCAGTGTTAAAAGAAATGACACGAATTACAACATAAATGACAATTACAGCAGTATTAACATAAATACAATAAATTGTTAATGTTACAAAATTAAATGTAATAAAATTATCAATTAAATTGGTGTTATTTAAGGGATTGACATTAATTACAGCAAAAATGATGTTTACATGTTTATTACATTAGTGTGAAGAGAAATGACATAACATGAATAAAAAATAAAATAACAAATAAATAATAAATAATAATAAATAATAAAATAACATGAATTAACAAAATGGATAGTCGACAGAAATTATGTGAACAGCAACATTAACAAAAATGACATGAATTACAACAGAATTGACCTGAATTAAGGAAGTGTTGACCAGGGAGGAAAGTAGTTTTACATTCTTACTGGTACTACAGTATGTAGCCAAAAGTTGATAGAGAAGACCAGCTCAGTTCTGGGGATTCCCCTGGACACTGTACAGGAGGTGGGAGAAAGGAGGACGGTATCTAAGCTATCATCATTGCTGGAGAATGACTCTCATCCCCTGTATGAAACAATTTCATCTTTGAGCAGCTCCTTCAGTGACAGACTGTTACGTCCCAAGTGTCTTAAAGAGTGATATAGAAGGTCTTTCCTCCCTGCTGCTATTAGACTGAACAATCAGAGCTGCTCCCAGTGAACCAGTCTCCATAATGCACACTGGTATTACTCTTATATACCGTTATCACAATATCTTAAATCTTACAATATAGTTACAATAGTTACGTACAATATTTTAAGCATAGTTACAATATCTTACAATAATGTTACAATATCTTACATTTTTGTGCAATAGCAATTGTACATTAACACCATTTTAAACTGTGCAATATTATCCTAGCGCAATTTGTTTGGAAGTTTAACTATTGTATTGTTTTTCTATTGTATTTATACACTATTTTCTCCCTACTTTATATTTGCACATTTTTCTGTGCTGCTATTACATAGAAATTTCCCAGCTGTGGGACGAGTAAAGGTACACTACAAAAAGTTTGGGATCACTTGCAAGTTACTTTCTAGTGATTTATTTTCTACACTCTACAACAAACCTTGGAATTTCAAAACTACAAAATAAAAAACATGGAATTTGGTAATTACTGTATGTACTGTAACAACAACAGCAAACAGTTAGTTCTTATTTTGAGACATAAGGGTCAGTCTTTCTGGAATAGTTCTAGCAAGAACAGTATTGTGTCAAGTGCATGTGCAAAACCCATCAAGCACCATGAGAGTGATGAAACTGTCTCTCATGAAGACCTTCCCAGGAAAGCGAGACCAAAACTTACTTCTGCTGCCGAGGAGAAATTCATTTTATCTTAACTATTCCAGAACTGTTAATGTTAATACAAAATATTGTAAAATGGAAAGCTAGTGCATGATGTAGGGTGCATAAGATGTAGGGTTAGCCTTGTAGCTCCTGTTAGCTCTGTGGTAGCTCATTTCGTCAGCGTTATGTCAGCGCACTGGTGTAATGTTCTCTAGCAGTAACCAAAAAACAAGACAGAATACAAACGATTCAAATGTAATTCAGAATGATTTGGAAAAGATTAATAAGGAGACAAACTGTTGATGAAGATGAAATAACATTGTTAGACGTGTTTTCTGGCTCAAAGTGCTAATTTTCCCAGGACTGTGTGACACCGCTGAATCTTATAGTGAGACGCAGTACAAGACCGTACCGGACTACAGTTTCAGCCACAGTGTTGACAGCAAATGTAAAAAATAATAATAAATCGACATGAACAGGAATGACAGGAATTATAACAAAAATTACATAAATTACAGCAATGTCAGTGGAAATTATATGAAACAGGAATTACATTAAGTGATCCCTTCTGTCTAGGGCTCTGGAAATGAATGTGCAAGAGTTTGACAACCTCAGATTACCTTCCAGTGGTGACTTTAATTGCATCTAGGCCATGCCTTTAAAATAAGCACATGCCTTTAAGCCCACCTCAGAAAAAAAAAGGTAATTACATTTTTGCTGTCAATTACAACATGATTTATCTTAATAGCCAAAGGCACTCCGAAAAATGTTACACTAGTAGAATAATAAAAATTATGAGAATAAGGCGAATAATTTTTCAAAAAATCTTTTAATTAATTACTTCATTATTAGAATAATGAAGCCTGAATATACTGTGGTTGATAGTTATGAATCATCCAAGTCATGATAATGACAGGGAGTTGGCATCTCTGCCAGTTTGTCTAATTGTAGCATTGTGTAATCCACTGAAATAAACTGGTTGCTAGTCCACTGAAACACGTTGATACCTTAGTACGTAATATACAGCAGATAATGATGAAAAAGAATAACCATAAAAAGACAGGATTAGGTTAATATTTAAATGATCTGCAGCAATTCTCATGCTTTAGGATCATGTCTTCATAATATTACCTTTCTACAGTATGTTATAACATGCAATGCATATTTAACTTTTCACAGTTTCTGTGTAAAATTTCATTTTTAATGTAACTTTTCATCTAACTATTTCACTCCATTGCTCTTCCTGTCTGTAAAGTTCTGCAATTTTTCTACCCCAATTTTGTTGACCTTAATTAAATTAATAATTTAATTTATACTTAAATTTAACCTACCTGAATTTTGGCAGTATTTGGCAGAAAAATAGCATCAGTATTTCTGCACTGAATTTTAAATGCTAGAATTACACTTTCATTTAAAATATACAACCTCAATAAATTGCAGTACTGCCAATTTCAAACATTGTTAATGCTGTAAAGATTTTCTTTCTGTTCAGATCAAATTGATAAATTTTTATTTAGTTCATGTAATTCAACATGCTATTTTGCTTCATGGATTTTGGCACTGTTATACTTCCATACAACTCCTTGTGAAGTTCAGTGAGCCGGGAAATTTGGCTGCATATATTAATGAGGAGAAGAAGAAGAAAAACAGCCATCATTAAGCAATTTGCATTTGGCTGCAAAGCAACGTGTGAGAGCTCCTCTGCTGCATGAGGAAACAGTTGTTTGGTTTCAAAGCACATATTTTACTAACAGGGTTGACTGGAATGTAAAAATTGTATAAAAATGTCAAGAAGAAAAAATGTGCAGTGCATAATATGTTATGAAAGTATATTGCACTTGAACCCTAGTGCACTAGCTGTTCCTTTAACACTATTTGGGATTCAACCACAGAACCCTCTAAGTTAGCTGATATTCTAAAGCAGAATAAGTGGAAATATAAATTAAGTCTCAGAGGACTCTTCACCACCTCCATGATTTATTACCTTCAATTTATGACTGTATACTACTGGTTAAAACTGCTTTCACATCAATTAATTACACTAACTCTCGGTTGCTAACTCTCTGTCGCTAGCGGGTTAATTAGTTCGACCAGGTGTGGAAGTACAGTATATGTGTTGGCGGAACAAAATACCGGGTTAAATAAACAAACAAATCAAAATCCGTTGATAATAAATGATGTTTATGTACTCTAGTATAAAAGCAATATCACACTCGAGGTCATGCTGTTGTGATGAATTTAAAATGTTAGGGTCAAAATCACCCTCACACCCTCAAATGTGCTGCCATGATCATGACCTTTGATTAATCGACCAATTACATTAGTGGAGTCATGTGGACCATCAGCTGCATAAATGTCCATTTATATCTTCGATGCAGCGCAATCAATGAGGATCTAGACACACAGTACTTAATTTTTAATCTTCTAAGAAAAAAAAAAAAAACTCACATCAATTTATCATCATGCATGACTCTACATGAGCCCACACTAGACTGAGTATCTTTTCCTAAATCTCAGGACATTTCACTTCAAGTGTACACCGGTTCTAGTCTTTTTTTTTCTTGTTGAGGCTGCCTATCCTCTCATACGAAGGCTTCCCTCTGCTTTGAAATAAAAATTGTCTCTGTGGGCAGCAATGTTATTCTGGACTCATGAGAACTGCACTTAAATTCAACTTTCAGATTCTTACCCACTCATTTCTCATAGCACTAGCGAGAATATTTTTGGTGCAGTCCTTCTGGAATAGTGAATCACTCGTGTACACTAAATCAGAGAACTGCAGCATGA
Organism: Clariallabes teugelsi; assembly: GCA_030014215.1. NCBI lineage: Eukaryota > Metazoa > Chordata > Actinopteri > Siluriformes > Clariidae > Clariallabes > Clariallabes teugelsi. The sequence continues at coordinate 4,007,612 of JAQMYG010000011.1, forward strand.
ATGGCTCTCCCCTAATCTCCTCCAAAGTACCTGGAATGCCAGAATTACTGACTGACTGACTGGACCATGGTGGTTCGAATCGGTTTATCTATATTGTCTATGGCTTGAATATACTGAAGAATAACTGGATAACAGGTGAAAATTTTGGCAGTTTGTGTCTCACCTCTTGTCTGTCTGCATGTTTTCCCCCAAGTTGGCGGGTTTCCTTTCAGTACTCCGGTTTCCTCCTACAGTACAAAGACCTGCACTAAAGATTGACTGGCATTTCCAGAAATTAACATAGTATATGATTAAGTGTGCTAATGTCTGCTTGTTACTTGTGTGTGGCCAGTGTATGGGTTGGCACCCCTTTCATGGTGCACCCCACATGAGATCCCTTGGATAGGCTGCATGGTCCCTGCAACCGTACGCTGGGTATGAGGTGCAAACAGTGGTGGATGGATGTTCCTTTTGGATGGACTCCTTTTACTTCACCTTTCTCTCATGTTAGTGAATTTGCTCTCAGCTATCTGACAAAGTCAGATAGTCTTTCTGTGATTTACAGCAGAGAAAAACTAGGTCATCTCTCCCTCCCACCTGTCTAGTCTAGAACATGTCTAGTTTTGGCCCCTACCATGAATGGCTGTGGCTTTATCAGGATTCACATTTGTGATAAAGTGATGTGGGTGGTACCAATCAGGAGCCATGTTTGTAGTTGAACATGTTTGTTGTTCAGTAAACCTCAGTGACACTGTGATGCTTTGGCATGGAAGAATGCATCTCTGTAACCCAAGCAGTTGAAGAGGAAGCTTGACATGAATGCGTCTTACTCCTCTTTGTCTTGATTAAATGCAGAGTCTGCTCCTTTACAAAGACATTTGGAGTGATTAAAGTCGGTGTCAGGGGGAGTGTTGACGATCTTTACGTCTTTGAGCCGGTCAAGGCGCCAATTCTTTAACCATACCCATGAACAGAGCCTATAAAGGCCAAGTCGCAATGCTGTCACGGCCACCAAGTCCGCATACACAGGCTATTTCAAATTGCCTTATTTATAATGGTCGCAAGGAACCACCAAATCAATTGAATCTCCATGACATGGAGAACCTGCTCATGACCTTATGATTGCCATGTTTAAAATTTGATGAATGAACCACTAGATCAGTCCACCGTGCAAAAGTATGTTTGGTTAAGACCTTGGACCTTGGGTTTAGAAGATCCCAGGTTCAAACCCTGCCACCACCAAGTTGCCCCTGTTGGGCCCTTGAGCAAGTCCCTTAACCCTCAATGGATTAGATGTACTGTATAATGAGATGTGAGTCGCTCTGGATAAGGGTGTCTGCCAAATGCAGTAATGATCCATTTGAATGAGGAAGAACTCAAAGGAAACAGAGACGGAGAAGCATTTGAAAGTCAAGAGAAAATCAGAAAGCACTAACAATGACGCTGTCCTGTGCTTGGTTCCACAGAAAGCCACTTAGTGGATGACAGTCTTATAGATCTTTGCTTTAATGAGTGCCACATTAAGGTGTGTAACTAATTAAAACCGTCAGCAGTTTTCAATAGACCTAAAATATTGGCCTGACGTAAGCTGGAGAATTTATTATTTGCATCTGCCAACACTGATTACCAAAAGTCAATCCAACAGTCAAAGTTAGAAATTAAACGTTAAATATTTGATTCACGATCACATGCATAAGAAATACAACCTTTCACACTGGTTTTGAGGAAAATGAATCACTCCTATTAGAGCAATAAGTGTCTGGTGCACAGACAAGTTCCAAGTAAAGCCTCAAAACCAAGTTAAGACGACTGCGGCTCCTTTTGGGGCCCTATTGCAGATTCCTAAACTGACTACAAAACGATCTTTAAATTGTTCACTGCAGCTTTAACAAACTAGTCAGCGAGCCTGGATTCTTCTTACCGCCTCAGAGCAATAATATAAGGTTATATTCCTCCTCCAGGGATGCAGAGGTTTTGTAAAAGTGTGTGAGTAATCTGTGGGATCTGTGGAGGAGCGTTTCGCACCCTCAGTACTGGGACTTTGAGCCGATGTGGAGGAGTTTCAGCTCTCGGCACCTGGAGGGCATCGTCCCAGCAGACGCCTCATCTTTCATGCAGACCATTCACCTCCCTGACCTTATGTTCATCTTAAGATAGGCATTACTTCAAACTCAGCTTGTGGTAACTTCATGAACTATCAAACAGAAGAGCTTGTTCGTGCTGCATTGCTATGAGCGGCACGTCACCAGCCTGTGGAAGAGTGATTACTTAGGAAGCAGCACATGAGCGTTTCTCTGATAATTAATTAAGGAATAAAACATGACAGGGTGTGCTAATTAACAACAGGGAGGTGTGATGTTGCTCTACAGCATCAAAGATGTATGTTTTCTAATATAGCACGTGCTGAAGTGTTTTATTTAAGAAAGAGGAACTGCAAATCTGTCTTGAAGATATTTCTTTGGTGGAAACATTAAAGCTTTGCCATCTGTCTTTTACAAAGGGTTGACTCCTTCCAAAACGAGAGGGTAACGTCACCATAGGCGATTACGATAGAACCTATTGCATTATCTTAAGCCATGCAGCCTAATTGTGCTCTGTACCATACCGTTATAGAAAATTAATAAACCCCTCCTGATCAGATTCAAGAATTTAATCGAAAAATATTAACTTTTCCTGTTGAACCTGATATTCTTCCTAGAGGCCTGTTATCTCTAATCTGAAAAAAGAAAAATGTGTGTGTGTGTGTGTGTGTTTAGACATTAGACATTGCATAATGTAAACTGTTCAGCTGCAAGAGCCAGGTCTTGTCATGATAGTAGCGTGAATCTTAATTAGCGTTCCAGAAGGAAACACCTCTATACTTGTGACCCTGTAAAATAATAATTAAACTCTCTGGTGTGTTTATTAGCAGAATAGAAAGGTGAAGAATGGCTGAAAATAGACTGCTTACTCAAGGGTTAGTTCTACTGCCCTTTTCTCTGTCGTGAACAGAAATTTATTTAAGTAACTCCATCTGTGAACCACTCTCACTGTATGACACTCGGCTCTCGTCCTCTCGGGAGCACACATTTTTTTTTTTTTAATTACAGAGAATGTCACAGAGGAGAAAAGCCAGGCCACTTTGATACAACTGAAAAAAAAAATGTAGATAGTGTGCTTCTGAGGGTTCTTCTGCAACACTCCGAGATTAAAGAGCTCTTACTTCAGAGAGGCCGGCTCGAGCAAGAAGGGGCCAATGCTTCCTTTTTCACAGTGGATAAAAAAAAGTGCTGCGGGTCTGTTTCGTTCCATGTGTGTCCATTAGTTCCTACCTGTAGTCATACAATTTGGTGCATCAGGCTCATGCTCTGGAAATGACCAGTAGTATTTAAGTAGTATTTGAGGCAGCTTCCACTACATCAGGGGCGATTCTAGGATTTTCTAAGTGGGGTGGAACGGGGGGGACCAAAACCCAGTGAGGGGGCGGGCCCATGGGAAATCAGATTCAATTAGAAATACACAATGGCTTAGTAAACATTAAGCATGATTTCCAAAATCTTGAGCAATGTCCTGTATCCTAATACGGGTAGTTTTAAGTTACATGTGGCACTGCCACAAGAGCCTGAAAATTATTTTATATTTTTAGGAAAATATTTTATTGATATGATGTTCAATAAAACATATTATTATTTAATAATAATAATATTTCAGCCAGCCTACCCCCCTTCCCCGTCTAGAACCGCCCCTGCAATATATATACACTCTCTTAAGGTCACTACAATTGGGTGGAGGTATCTGTACTTGGACTAGGCCATTCCAAAACCTTGATTCTGTTCTTTTTAACCATTCTGATGTTAGATCATTGTCCAGGTGCTTGGCCCAGTTTCAACCGAGCTTTAGCTGTTGGGCAGAGATGACCTCACATGATGGTATACGGAGGAGTTCATGGTCGACTCAATGACTGCAAAGTGCCCAGGTCTTTTGGCTACAAAAACAAGCTGAAAGCATCATTCTACCACCGCGGTGGGTATGAGTTGTTTCTGCTGATGCAGTTTTGTGAACTTCAGTTGTGCTTCCAAGATTTTTTTAGACAGAAGAGGCTTTCTTCTGGCAACTCGTCCAAACAAACTGTACTTGTTCAGTCTTCTTCTAATTGTGCTTTGGTTTAATAACCCTGCTTTGGTTTAATATGAACATTGCTTATGTCTTTCTCTATTGGCACTGTGTTAGCACACACCTGAAAGCACCAGACCAGCAAACTGCCAAAACTTCTGCTTTTATAGAGGTCTACACACTTGCTGATAATCAATGGCCGATGATTAGCAAAACCTGGCTGCAACTTACCCTCTTAAATCCTGTGGAAGATGTAAGGGGGTACTTAGTATTGCCTGCAAAACAAAGCATAACGTTATGTAACTAAGGGTACAAATGCTTCAATTAAAACAGCAGAATAAGGAAGAAAATCCAATCCCATGTATTTTGATGAGCTGAAACAACAATGAAAAAGAAAAAAAAAAGAAAAAACAGTGAGCGGCAGTCCTTCGTGTGGAAACATCTTGTCGATGATAAAGGTCAGAGGAGAACAACCAGATTGGTTCAAGCTAACAGAAACAGCTCTACTACAGTAACAACTCTTTACAACTATGGAGAGCAGAAAAGCATAACACACAACAGTGAGCCAAGAACAATAGTGTACAATGGGAACAAACTCACTAAACCTGGCCTGCTGAAGATAATTGCATAAAGTGGATGGTGAGTGCAGGCTGAATGTTGTAATGTGATCGTCTACTCGTTTCTGTATCTGTGAGCAATAATATTATTTTCCATGAGCTGAAAAAATGTCCATGTCGTCCCTCAATCCTCCAGAGATACACTTAAGAATACTTGTTTTCACTGTAGAGGAAACCAAGTAAGACACTTTTCCAAGAAGCTGACCCTGAGGAATTGTTCCAAGGGCTAGTAAAAATCCCATTGGAAAAAAAAACACTTAAATGTAGAAGTTTGCAGGGTCATGGGGGAATTGTTCTGTCAACATGTTTTGGAATGAGCCATGCAATTTTCAGTCACTTTGTTTATATTTAAAGCTACATTCATGGAGATTCACAGGCATTACCGCAAAATGTAAAAGTTTAAATAAAAACATTTATTTATATCTATAGTCCGTCCTTGACTAATATGGGTTTAAATTTTTTTTTAGCAACATTAATATTCCCTGTTACCTAAATAGACATGCTGTGTAAATGGATTTTGTCCTTTTTTTCCAGAATCTCGTTGAGGTAAAAATAAAAATAAATTAAAAAAAAGCACTCGGGAACCCAGAGATAAAAATAAATATATGCATTTCAATATTGCTAGCTCGTCACTTGTGCTAAGTCCCCAGATGGCTGCATGTTGAAGAACACCAGTAATTTAAATTTCTAAGAAGATGTATTTGAGTATTGCTTTCCCATGACTTACACTGGAGTCATACAGTATGCGCCGTGGGGGCAGCCTCACTTCAGAGTGAAATCTTGAGATATAGTTCTGCAAACTAGCCTTTTTAAAAACTTCACATTTCATACAGGATGCCAGCATTATAAAAAAAAAAAATCCAACTTAGCAATTCTGAGATATTTCCTATCATGGCAAAATCCTATTACAGTTTCAAACTAAGTGGACTTAGGAGAGCATCTTCACGCCGACATCATTTCCATGGCCACCCAAGGACAATAAAATCCATCATCAAGTTCTCACTGACTGGGAAAATATCAGATTTAACTATTACATTGTTTTGAAATACTTCCCCAGTTTGACCATACTGAGCGTCTACTTTATATTCAAGTATACCTCATTTTCAAGTCCTTATCATCTCTCGGAATAACTCCTGTTGCATTTCCAAGAGCTGATTGATTCGCTTGTGGTTTCTCCTGACAGAGATATCGAGCACCTCATCCAAATGGATTGAATTCCTTCGACCTCACTTACTAAAATCCATCTTACTGTCAGCTTTTAAGATAATGCTCGACCACTTAGATATAGAGCAGTGATATTAACAAGACCCTAGCGGGACATTGAAGCAGCAGGATTAGGACGGAAGGGGGAAATTTTCCACATTTTCTGACCCTCCTGATCATGCACTGCATTTTCATTAATGTCAGACTCGTGCAAGTTTGGATGCAAAGACAAGACAAACCAATAGTAATGCAAAGCAGATGCATAATGTGAAGGAGACATGGGTTAGGTGAGGAGCGGACAGACAATAAAGAAAATGAAGTAGAGGCGATGCAAGTTAATAAACACAGAGCTCAGTAATGTCATGAGAAACTATCAGGAGTGAGACTTCAGGATGCTGAGCTTTACGAAGACATATTTGAAAAGATGTGTACAATGTACTGTGTTTTATTGTTGGTCACATTGTTTTTTTTTATTGAATGGAGTATTTAAATAATGATTTTAATTTATGTTTACACATTTACAGTATGTTTCTTACAGATAAAAAGAAACATATTTGCTAAATACAGTTTCATGCATTTTTATGTAGTGTTTGTAACTTTTTAAAAATTTACATCTTTCAATGATCTTAATAGTCGTTTAGATGAAACTCTGTCAATTTAGATTTCACATAAAAAGACACAAACCTAAAAAAAGTGTATTATTCTAAAATGCAAAATTGTTAAGATATTGCAACATGAATTTTACATGGTTACAGACACTACAGAATTTTTTTTTTTTTTTTTTTTTTTTAAGATTTTACCCAAAACCAATTTAAGCAAAAAAATTTTTACAGGTCATATGCTTCTAGCTTCTAACACTATTTTTAGTATCAATACTAAAATAAATATGAATGTTGTGCATTTTAGATGATTATTGTTTAAAGCGAGGATGAATAATGACCATTTTTGAGGCACATAAAATTATCTCTCCAAAATGGATGAAGTTAGCAACTTGAAATTTTTAAGGAAGCAAGATTGGTCACTTCCATGTTACATAAACTTCAAAAGTAACTACTTTGGCGCACACATTTTCTGTATTATATGTAAAACATAAAAATAAAAATAATTAAAAAATCAGCTCCAATACTGTGTTTTGCCTGACTACTTTTATATTTTTAATGTAGTCTTGACGAATAGTTCTCCAGGCTTCCTGAGGGACTTTTTTGGTCTCTCATTTTCAGTCCAGTCCCTTTACAAGAGCAGTTTCAGAGGAATGTTTTCGGTTTGTTAAGCCACACAGTGGCCTATGGACGATTTGAACATAAAAAGCATCTAACGTAAGACATGGACCAATGAGAAACAGGTGCAGATGATGACAGATGAACAGACGAGAGGGGAAATGAGGCTGATGCTGAGGCGTTACATAAACAAGCAACTTTTAAATTGTATTTTTAGGCACTTTGCAGGAAGAAACCCTGAGAAGAACCAGATTTAAAGTGGAACCCATTTTCTTTAGGGTGAAACCGGATATCGTAAATCCCATTTGTAGCGGTGTATTATACTGTAAGTGCAGTTGTATGACAGGAAAAGCGTTGGATTTTGGTTGTCCATTTGGTTGAGGTTAGTGATGACGATTTCAGTTTTATAAATATAAAATTAGAATATTTTTACTGCTTGTAGAGAAAGAAATCAATAATATTATTTTTAAAGAAATAGCCAGCCGATGTAGGTGGTACAGTTCATCACTGTAACTATGAAAAACCGTTCTTGGCAGATTATTTACCGCCCACGTTCCAACACGACGCGCATGTCAAATTCCAGTGAAGAAATTAGCCGGGGTAAACGCTTTAGCCTTGATCTAGCAATGGCTCACTGTCATACATTTCATCGCCTGTCCTTTCTGCTCAAGGTCTCTCACCTCCACATCTCCTGGCTATTACATCGCTAAGCACGGTGCTTTTTCATTTTTCATTATTCCAAGCATTTCATGCTTCACTGCTTGAGCAGATGGCAAACAAATATATATTCCTTAAAAATGTTCTGTATAATTCATGACCTCTGGGTCATGAAACACATCTGCATGGAGACACGTGAGTGAGGATGGTGTGAAGGTGATCCTATTTTTTTTTAATTTTTGTTCAAGCATATTAACAAACTACTGTATATGCTCCATTTCAAATTATTTTAAACTGTAAATGTCTAAGGATTAAAGAGAAGCGTATTTGATATGACATGCAACCTCTAGCAATATTCATTTCCTATTTATGTCTAGTAGCTCAGTTAGGGCCAGTATTGTCTTCTACATTGTACGCTGAGGCTGATTATAAAAAAAGAAATAAATAATTGGGGAAAAAAAGCGAAAAAGAGAAAAGAGATCGCATTAACATCTTGTCACCTGTGACTCTCAGATACACATTTTAATTTAAGAATAATCCAAGGTTTGAGGGCTTCCTAAAAGCATCCATGCACAAAAATTACTCATTAAATGGTAAAGCCAGGATTTACACCGAACACTTTCTCTACTGGATAACATGATCTCACATTTCCAACGCTTTCAGGGACCATTGTGTACGCTTAACACTCCAACATGCACTTGTTTTTATGATCAGATAGAAACCGTTTTATCCTCAGCCTGTTGAATGTTCAGCCGCACACACATGTAAATCCCTTAAAAAGACACCAGGGCAAAGTTCATACCTTCCCATTTTGCTTTCTAAGCCCTACAGCTGTTATGTTCTGCCTCACCTGCTTAAGCTGGTGTTTCAACACTATAAAGCTGACAAATCCATAATGTTCCGGCTATACAGCGCTGAGTTTCGAGGAAAAATTGCAAAGCTCAGTCTCACTTTTTTGTTTTGTTTTGTTACAGCTGTATTTCTATCTTTTGAATCATCCTTATCTGGAAATTCTCTCGCTCCTCAGACAAAGATAATAATAATAATAATAATCACAGGTGCAGAGAACAGCAGTAGATAACATGCAAATGATCCTAAAAGCCCCAGAGATTCTTTTGGGAAATGAGATGACTGATAAGGATTCTCTCCTTTCTAACATGGAGATGACAGACTTCTTTGTATTGTTTTCATTCAGATTAAAGCTGCATTTCATTCCTTCACTTTGCTATCTATTATTCACACAGTCTCATCATCTATATCGCTTTATTCTGTATACAGGGTCGCAGGGGGCCTGGAGCCTATCCCAGTGTGTATCCCAGGGCCTGGAACCTACGTACCCCAGAGACTTAGGGTACGAGGATGGGGTGCCAATCCATCGCGGGGCATACAAACATGCACACACTCTTATGCTCATTCACACACTATGGCAATCTGGCAACGCCAGGTAGCCTAATCTGCATGTCTTTGGACTGTGGGAGGAAACCAGAGTAACAGGAGGAAACCCACCAAACACGGGGAGAACATGCAAACTCCACGCACACAGACCCAGGGTGGGAATCAAACCCAGACCCTGAAGGTGCAAGGCAACAGTGCTAACCGTTAAGCCATTCGCAGATAGTAACACAGTCGAAACGAATATTGTGTTCTGGAGTCATACAACAAAAAATGTCATCTTATCAAGTGAAATATTCTTGAGTCTAGCCATATCTATCTATCGTTTCTTAAAATAATTTTACAACTGGTGACAGGGTTGCTTAGTGGTTAGCATTGTGGCCTCCAAGGTCGAAGGTTCGATTTCTGCCTCACATCTGTATGTGTAGAGTTTGCATGTTCTTCCCGTGCTTGGTGGGTTTCCTCGGGGTACTCCAGTATCCTCCCACAGTCCAAAGACATGCAGATTAGGCTAATAGGCGTTCCCAAATTGCGTCCTGGGATAGACTCCAGGCCCCCTATGACCCTGTACAGGATAAACAGTAGAGAAGATGAAGGAATGAATGAAAATTTTACAAAAAACAGATATACAGTAAGATTATTAAGCTTATTACTATGAAATAAGTGATAAGCTTATTTTTATGAAATAAGTGATAATTTTCTTGTTCTAAAGGCAGATAATTGTGTTTCTTTCAAAAAATTTATTCTTTAAACTTGCAAAGTTATCTGCTATGATGTATTAAAGAAATTTTGGCTTAAAATTGTTGTAAAATTTGATTAGAAGTAAGGTTAATAATCTCATATTTGGTTTGTTGTAAACTTATGCAAAGAAAGTGTAGATAAATGTAACTATATTCAAAATATTTTCACTTTTTCAGTTATATCTTCTCAGTGACTATGTATATGCACAAAAACGTTGGTGTACAGTACATATCCCCTGGTAAGGCTTTGGGTATGCTTTCCTTTTTCTAAGCTCCGTGTTCCTGTTTCTTTTTAACCAGTGTTGTTGTTTGCTATTCCCCGTTCACCAGCTTAGCCCTGGGTCAGTAAGCAGAGGATGAGCTTTGAAATAGTCTCCTGTCCCATCGGAGTTCTTCATCAAGCAACACGTCATCTGAACACCACACACACACACACACACATTTTCTTTCCTTTATACATACAGTACATACCAGTACACAGGTGTGCAAAAACTACATAAACACCAAATTATTTACTGTAAACTGATGTATTTTAAAAGGTCCAGGTTGTCCAGGTCATTAATGTTTTACCATTTTTAAAACTCAGCCTTTTAGCT
>JAQMYG010000011.1:4040194-4050295 GCA_030014215.1 Clariallabes teugelsi
TGTTTCGTTTCACTCTGTACTAACTGTATATGGTTGAAATGACAATAAAACCTACTTGAACTTGAACTTGAACTTGACTAATTGCTCAGACAGACGTTAATTTATTCCCCAGTTTTAAAATATACAAGCGTGAAATGAAACACAAACATGTCACAAATATCATTTAAGCATACGATCGTTTTCATCCTCATCTGAATATTCAGCTTCGTACTTCATACAGCAGAGGAGTCCTGGAAGAAAAAATATCAGGATTGTACAAATGTTTCATCACAGGATAGTCAGAATAATTTGCAGTGACCGTTAATTTGAAGGGGACATGTAGAACCATAGTGTGCCAATGGAATATGCACCAGAGAGCCACCAGATTCTGTTCATTTGTCACGCACAAAAGAATTTCATTCTTGAGAAAAATGACAGTACAGTTTAAACAGGCTTGGTTTCTTTTTACTGTACTAAAAGATTTATGTGTGTACCCGTTTTCTCTGGATTTTGACTGACCTTGTGATACATCTTTAATGCTTATATTGTACATGGTAAGACTCATAAAAAAGAAATTTTTAAGGCCTGATAAAAGAGCTGGAGTTTAAAAGGAACCACAAATAAAACAAACAGACATATTAGTGCTAAAGGAATATGTGACGTCTACAAATTCTAATTTTTTCATGTTATGAGGAACAAGTAATAATTTAAAGTATCATTTAAAAATAATTTTAAAAGTTATGTCCCATGCAACACTGCATTCATATCCTCCCGTGTATTTGGACCTAATATAGGCTTGACAGAGCACTATTGTTTTTCTATCTATTATACAACAGTTACCAAATGGGAATGGTGAAAGGTAACACATGCTTCTTTTCAGACACGTGAAGCCAGCAAGAACATGGTGCTCGTTCTACATCACATGTGGAGGAACGTGCTGTCTGCCTTCTTATGCATACATGAGCTCCAAGATTGCCTACTGTTGTTGTGATTGACACAGGAGAAGAAAACAGCCAGCCTTTCCACGTACATACATTTATGGCATTTGACAGACGCCCCTATCCAGAGCAACTTACATTTTTATTTCCTTGTACATCTGAGCAGTTGAAGGGTAAGGGCCTTGCTCAAGGGCCCAACAGTGGCAACTGTGGGAACCTGGATAGGTAATCCAATCAGCTTAACCACTGAGCTACCCCTAGATCAGGTGGTCAATTTACACTCCTTTGGCTTCTAGATTTACTTGTGTAGTGGCACAAAACATTTACAACTATTTTAAAAGTGTAAAAATGACACTAAGTTGAGACAAATGGCCTGTAAACAAATGCATTAAACACTCATCACAAATTGTGTTAAAAATGTAAAAAATAAAAAAAAAAACTAAGCAGTTACGAAAATAATATGAAAAGTATACATTTTTGTAATTTCAGGACCAGTTACACTGAAATACATTGGTGGACGTTGGTGCTTCATAAAACCATTCTTTGTCAAGAAACTACTGAGGTAGACTTACAGCATTAAAAGAATGTGTGTTGGAAATAAAGTATTCTTTATTTGCTTCATTTCTAACATCCTCTGTTGTTTTAACTTTGTCATTCTTATGCAACCAAAGGTGTCTATGCAGACGCAACATTAATTAGAAAAACGTGTGGCAACATTTAATTAGCACAAGCCGAGATAAGCAGCTCAGAAAAGAACTTGAAGGTAGTTCTGTCCACTTTGTTTCACTGGAATCCTTTTCTGTTTTGGCTTTTAAGTGGGTTGTGTCTCTTGAACAAGAAGAGACATTTTATTCACATTAATTATAACACAAGACTTACACTCAGAGTCTATGCCAAAAATGGCACTTTACAAACCAGCGTCAAACCAAATCTAACTTATGAGGTATATCATCAGTATTGTGTACACATTTGCACAAAAGCATTCCGCTCCGTGCCACTTATGGTTGCTTTTGCATTTAGAGCTCTGTAGACAGCCGTGAGATGAAAAGAAAACATACTGTATCCTCCATTCAACAGAAATCCAATGCATCTGCATTCATTATTTCCATAATATCATATATTCATAAAGAACTTAAATACAAAGCTGACGTACAATATATTAAAATCATTTCATTTAGTTAAACATGATGGCACGAGTAATCAGTCTGCAGTTGTCTCCAGAAAGGCATTCTTTCTGAGTGTTTCTTCTGAACTGTTGCTCCCAGCAAGAGCTGCTGAGCATCAATATGCAAACCATTTGTGCACAGACACTCTTACATTACGACATCTGACAGACACACCTTATCCAGAGTGACGTACATTTTTATCTTATCGTCCATCTGAGCAGTTGACTGTTAGGGGCCATTCTCAAGGGCCTAAAAGTGGCAATATAGTGGTGGTTGTGATGGAGGTTGAACCTGGGACCTTAACCACTGAGCTACCCTGTACATAAACACTGGGCATGTTAATCCAACACTGGACACTTTGCATCATCATTCAGTAGTTTACTCACTCATCGTCCATATAGCTATATCTTGCTAGGGTTGCCTGGGGCCTGGAGCCTATCCCAGGAGACGTAGGGCACGAGGCGGGGTACACCCTGGACTGGGTGCCAATCCATCGCAGGGCACTCACAATCAAGCATTCATACACTACGGGCAATCTGGGAACTCCAATTAGCCTAATTTGCATGTCTTTGGACTGTGGGAGGAAACCTGGAGGAAACTCACCAAGCACAGGGAGAATGCCATGGAACTTCATGCACATAGACCCGAGGCAGGAATTGAACCCGGAACCTGATGGTGTAAGGCGACAGTGCTAACCATTAAGCCACTGTACCGCATTGGAGACTTTACTGTGCATCATTATTCAGTATTTTATAATACTACATTTCTATACAGGTAAACATAGAATATTTGTAAAAGCACACAGAGTCCCTTAAAGTTGGATATTTACACAGGGCACACACACACACACACACACACACACAAAGACACTCTCTGTTGGAGCAGAAGATAAAAGTGTGCCCCAGGATGAAAATAAATCTACATTCATGCTCTCACTGGGTTGTGGCACATGATCTTTTTAAAAGCTCTCCGAAAGTCCCTGTTAAAAATGGTGTAAATGATGGGGTTGACCGAGCTGTTGCAGTAGCCGATCCAGAAGAAGAGGTTAAACAGGCTGTCGGGGATGGTGCAGCTCTCTCTGCACACGGCATGAAGGCTGTAGGTGAAGAAAAAAGGAAACCAACAGAGCACAAAGACACCCATGACCACAGCCAGCACGAAGGTAAAGCGCTTTTCGCGCATCTGAGCCAGCTTGGCTTTGGACATGGAGCTCTGTCGGACCCGATTCAACGCCGGCTCGTCGTCACACACTTCCAGCTTGGAACGCGCGCACACACACGCGATTTCCACTTTGCCACTTTTGGCCGAGCGCGCGCTGGACACGCAGCTCTCCTCCAGATCGATAGCGTCCAGCTCGCCTTGGTTTTGCTCTTTCGAGCCGCAGACACTCGGACTGGTGCCGTCGGTCCTGCCTTTGCGCACAAACCCGGTCTCGGAGAGGGAGGGCTGGCGCGCCATGCTGGCTTTGGCGACGAACACGGTGGCGGCTCGCTGCTTGGCCACCCTGTAGATCTTGCAGTAGACCGACACCATGATGAGACCCGGTGCGAAGAAGGACACGGCGCACGACGCCAGGATGTACCACGTGTCGTTGTTGAGCAAGCACTCGAGCTCGTCGTGCTTGGTCATGACCAGCGGCGGGAATGAGATCACGGCGGAGATGAGCCACACGGCCGCGATCATGGCCTTGACGCGCTGCGGCGTGCGCTTCAGGTTGTAGCTCACGGCGCTCGTCACCGACCAGTAGCGGTCCAGGCTGATGGCGCACAGGTGCACGATGGACGAGGTGCAAAAGAGCACGTCGAGCGCCAGGTAGAGCGCGCACCACGTGCTGCCGAAGTACCAGTAGCCCATCACCTCGTTGGCCAGCGAGAACGGGATGACCAGCGTGGCCACCAGGATGTCCGCCGACGCCAGGGACACCAGGAAGAGGTTCTGCGGCGCGCGCAGAGCGCGGCTGGTGAACACCGCCACCACCACGAGCGCGTTCCCGACGATGGTCACCAGGATGATCGCGGTGACCACGATGATGATCAAGGCGGCCGCGCAGCGCGAGTGCGGAGGAAGTTTGGGCGCGCTCGTGCCGTTCGCGGAGGAGGAGTTCAGCGCCGCCTCCGCTATATCCATTCTGCGTGCGCGTGCTCCAAGTCACCCATTGCTCCCCATGCAGCTCTCCGTCCAGCTCTCCATCAACTTTTTAAAAAAAATATATATAATTTTTATTCCAGACTAAACGCTGTTTTGATGCGCCGGATTATGGAAGACGGAGTTGTTCCTCCTGCCTGCGTCGTCCTTTCCATTGCGCGCGGTGTCCACCCATGTCCCGGCATTCTGACCCGATCCAAGTAAAAAAAAATCTCGGAGGAAAAAAAAAGAAAGGTATTCTTCCAGCTATTAGTCCATAATTTCATGGGCTCCTTCTTTCAGCTTACGTCTCGTGTGTGTTGCGCGTAACGAATGTGGGAGTGTGTGGAGCTGGCGTGTCACTTCAGGTTATGCGCCTGCATGTGGAGGGTGAGAGAGAGAGAGTGTGTGTATGAGAGAGAGAGAGAGAGAGAGAGAGAGAGAGAGAGAGAGCGTGTGTGTATGAGAAAGAGAGAGAGAGGGAAAGAGACAGAGTGTGTGCGCATGAGAGAGAGAGAGAGTATCTGAGTGTGTATATATTATTATTATTATTATTATTATTCTCTCTCATACACTCTCTCTCTCTTATACCCACACTCGGAGTAATTATAAGAGAGTAATTTATTATTATTATTATTATTATTATTATTATTATTATTATTATTAATAATAATAATAATATTGTTGTTGTTGCTGCTGCTATAATAATAATAATTATTATTATTACTATTATTATTATTAACCTTGTTTTCCTTCCCTTTTTTTCAAGTATCACTTTATCTTTGACTGCAGAACTAAATGTCCTTGCTCTTTTACTTTATGTACATTTCTTTATTATGACTCTTTTTATACTATTATTTTTATATTCATTCCTTTTTATTTTTATTTATCTATTTAGTTTTTTTTTTTTTTAAATAAACTATCTACTCCTGTTATTTTCTTGTGACTTATTTCTAAGCTCTGGATTAGTACCTAATATCTATCAAGCCAATAAATCACCTTTGACTCTTGAGAGAGAGTGTGTGTATGGGAGAGATAGATAGATAGATAGAGAGAGAGAGAGAGAGAGAGAGAGAGAGAGAGTATGAGAGAGAGAGAGAGAGAATATGAGAGAGAGAGAGAGAGAGAGAGAGAGAGAGGGCGGGAGCAAGCAATTAGACGGTGCCCGTTGATTTCACACTTTGTAAAGAAAGCCTGTATAGTAGACTCGATACTACTGCACGAATGCCCGATCACACTTCCTTCCCCAGGTTCTCCCATCTTCTATAATAAACCCTAACACGCATTAATAAATTAAATCCGCATACAGCATTTCGGAGACGCGCGCTTAGGCGTCTCCACTCGGTGCTGCGCCTCCTAACAAAGACTGACATCATTACGAAGTAATGAAACGTTTCCTAACACATTCCAATAACAGCTTCTTTCAAATCACTCAGATCTCGGAGCTCCTTCGCCATTCAGATCCCTGATTTTCCTAACGCGTAAAACACCCGCGTGTCATTACAGAGCCATTACCTGCTCTCATGTCCCTATAGAAACTCCCAAACTCTTTCCGCAGAGTCAATCCCGAAGTTAATATGTCTAGTCTGAGGAGATGGTTCAGGGGGAGCGCAGCTCGGAAATGTCTGTACAGGATTTCAATCATTCAGGTTTTATTTCTCGTGTAAATTATGCATCTCTCTCTAACAGCTCGGCTCAGTCTGTGGACAACATGACATCCATCCTCAGACATCAAGGTACAAAAGTGTTTTTCCTGTGACTGGGTGGTACAGTTGATAGCAAATCTTTTGTAGCTTTACTGTCTATATTTCACATGAATATGAGAATGCAAGCTGTTATAACTTTAAATGAATTAATTTCTGTTACATTATTGATCCCTAACACTCTGGTGATTGCACGGTGGCTTAGTGGTTAACACTGTCACCACGCACCTCCATGGCCATGGGTTCGATTCCCGCCTTGGGTCTGTGCGCATGCAGTTTGCTTGGTGGGTTTCCTCCGGGTACTCCGGTTTCCTCCCACAGTCCAAAGACATGCAGATTAGGCTAATTGGTGTTCCCAAATTGTTTATTGTGTTCTACCATATTCGTAAAGATGGGCATACCTGTAAATACATCAGTCACCAGTGTATTTTTTGCTCATTTTCACCATAAGCTTCCATAATCCCCAGCTGGACAACAGAAGCTTCTATATGGATGGAATACTCACTGGTGCACCTTTTAAAGCTGTACATTTTAAATCTGCCACATGTGCCATACAGGTAAAAGAATATAAAAATATGTGGACAACTGCCCATGACACCCATGCTCCAGGCCTTTCCCCAAAATAGGAAGCACACAGTTTGGGATCTCTAATCTAAGAGCCAGCATACTGTAGGTAGGCTTAGATTTACATAACAAGCAGGAGCTATGTCTGATTTAACTTGTATAATCAGCTCATCTTACTATTCAATGAACTATCAAGTTTAAGTTCTGTTTAGCTGCCTGCAACCACACTAGTCCGTTATCAAAAAAAATTTAACCCCATTGGTTTAGACTGTCCTTGTCTGCTGTAGCATTTAGATTCCACTTTGCTGAAACTTAGAGGCCCAAACCTGTTCCAGCAGGACAATGTCCCTGTCCCTCTACACAAAGCGAGCTTCAAGACCGCATCATCTGTCAAGGTTATAATCTACAAACTCGAGTGGCCTGCACAGAGTCCTGACTGTCACTACCTGAACATCAACTGCACTTTAGACCACCTCACCAAACATCCGTGTCCTATCTCTCTAATAAAGCTTTTGTGTAAAAATCTTCACAGCCATGCTTCAAAGTCTATTTGAAAACCTTCCCAGAAGAGTGGAGATTATTATATACTGTAAAAAAAAAAATAAAAAAAAACTGGAACATGATGTTCATCAAGCACAGTGTGATGTAAGGAGTCCACATACTTTTGGTCATAAAATGGACCTTTATTTTACGAGAGTGTACGATCGCACTTTCCCTGGAACTGACTGATGTGACTGTATAATATCAACATCACGATAAATGATGTTACAATGCACTTTTCTCAGTAACGAAGTGTAATCAGATGCAACTGATTTGAAATTAAAATCTGCTACTGAACCTTTATTATTATTTATTGTAATAGCAACACATCTGAAATGCTGGCCTCTCAGGAATTCCTCTAATGCCCCAAACATATGGAGGAGAGGATGTTGCAATAACTTCCCTTGTGTATGTGTGTGTGCATGTGTGTATATATATACACCAGCTTTTCTCTGACATTAAGAAAGACATTTTTTTCTGCTACATTTCTTGTATGCCAGGATAAGAACATCCATTTGAAACCCTCTTTCTCTCTCTGTCTCTCTCTCTCTCTCTCTTCCTCTCTCTTCCTATATTAAATAATAGAAAATACGGATCCTAATTTGAATTACAACCGAGTCGTTACATCACAGTGACTTTGGATTGCATCATGTTTCTGATCATTTAAAGCCATGAACTTCAAATTTCCTTCAAATGACTTTCTTCCTTTCCGTTTACTGTACAGTAAATCACTCTTAATAAGTCCATCCGGTAAACAAATAAATATCAACATCTGGGTAAATCAGCTCAAATTATACATAAACACGCAAAAGCTTATTATATGAACAGGCTTCCAGAAGTAATATTCATTATGAGTCCTAATGAGCGCTATAGACGCGAGCTTATGTAATTGTGTTTTTTGGAGTGTTTTTAAGTGCTTGCTGCAGGAGCTAGCGATTTCACAGCGGTTCGCTGAAGAGCTGCCGGAGATTGTTGTGCTCGCTCGCCGTCCTAAAGAAGCCACTCAGCTACTCTGTTTACTGTGAAAGCAAATCCCACTCGGTGACGGGTAATCTGAACCCAGGGTGAGACTGATGGAAAGTGGAAAAAAGGGGACTAGAGTGTGTGTGAGAGAGAAAGAAAGCAAGGGTGCACATGGTGGACCTCATTTATCATCTATCAAGCTGGATGGGAACCAGTTGTAAATCATTCGCAGGAGCATTTACACAAGAATGTTTTTTTTACTATTCATGAAAATGCAGTTAGTTCAGAAAAACATTTGCATTCAAACAATAATGTCATGAGCGTGTGAAATTGTGAAAAGATTCAAGAATTTAAAAAAGGACGTGAACCTCAACTGATCTCTGTGAGGTACTACGATTTTATGTTCACATTTATAATCTCAGGATTAAACCGCTGTTTATTCCAATTACGTACATAAATTTAATTGTCATTTTGAATCTAATGACCAATGAATCTAATGTCATTTTGAATCTAATGATCAAACCCATAAACGAAGACGAATCTCACTGGTGATCCAATTAGTGAACAAATGAAATGTTGTTGTATAAAAGGAGTGAGTGTTTTTGAGCGTTACTGGGCAGCATACAGTAGCCGTCATCTCGCACCTCCATGGTTGGGAGTTTGACTCTCGTCTGTTGGGAGGAAAGTAGTTTAAATTCTTACTAGTACAAAAAGGTGAAGAGAATAAAGGACATGGACAGTCCCTAAATATTCTAAATCTCTTACATTTGTCTTAGCCTCAGTTAACTAACTGTACTAAATACCAAATAGTGTAAAATCAGAAGCTAGTGCACTATGTAGGGTAGTGCCCTTGATCAGGAGTTAAAGAGGAATTTGGGAATCAGCCTCGTGTTAGAAGCTAGTTAGCATTTTTGCTCACGTTAACTGTGAACAAAGCAGCGAGGTGAGTCATGAACCTTTCGGCATGTTGACAGATGCTCGCGCTAATGTTGCCTAGCAGTAATAAAGGCTCAAAAGACAACACACACACAGTTCAGAGGAAATTCGGAATGACTTAGAAGCAGTTACTAAGAATTTCAAAGTATTTTTTAAGATGACATACCGTTATCAGGGGCAGCGGTGGAAGGTTGGGGGTTCAAAGTTGGCATTGTTGAGTCCTTGAGCAAGGCCCGTAATCCTATCTGCTCCAGGGGGCGCTGTATCTTGCATATTCATATGTCAGCACTCTGACTAGTTTTCTAAAAGTATTTCACTGTGCTGGAAGGTAGATGTGACAATTAACTTAATCTTAATCAGATGTGTTTTGCTGCTGAAAGTGCTTCTGTGACTGGTTCTCAATCTGCAGAAGTTTTGGCAGGCAGTTGCTCTTCCTCTTTCCTGGTATAGACTCGAGACCCACTCATGACCTTGTGACACCCTGTAAGCTGTATGGAAAATGTAAATAGTTCTCTCAGTTCTTTGGCCTGCTCTCATTCGTTTTATTGATTAGTTATCATGTTGTTTAGTCACGTTTAGTCAGCTTTTTTTGAGAGAGATTTGCCTTTTATGGAGTTTTCTGAGTGCACTGAATGGAGTACGGATGCTGTAAGGATGCTTAGTGGTTTACAGGTGATTGGCATTTACCGATGCAAAGAATGCAATTTTTTTTCAATTATGGTGAATTATGTGAACTATAGTTCTTTTTGGCTTATATCTCACAACCTTCCTTGATTCTAGACGCGGTTGTTTTCATACATTGCTACTCAGCCCTAGGCTTGTTTACGGGTCCGAATGAACTTTTTGAAATACTCGGCTGATGCAATTACCAACTCAGCTCTGTAATTCATAGGCTCTTGTTCTCTCCTCAAGAGTTCTACTTTCTACTAGTTATTTCAGCAACAACAACAAAACAAACCACCACATAATGTACCTTATTATACAATATATAGTATTTCTGTGCACCTGTATCAACTAGGAGTAAAGCGTAAAGTGCGTGATATATCAGAAGAAACTTTTGTGGATCAAATGTATTTTGACGGGTCTACGAAAACAATGCACTTCTTCTCTTTCTTCTTTGTCTTTCGGCTGTTCCCTTTCAGGAGTCGCCACAGCGAATCATCTGCCTCCATCTAACCCTATCCTCTG
>JAQMYG010000011.1:4050395-4063944 GCA_030014215.1 Clariallabes teugelsi
AAGAGAACCTCAACATCTTCAGCTCTGCTACCTCTAGCTCTGCCTCCTGTCTTTTCTTCAGTGCCACTGTCTCTAAGACAGTATGCAAAGTATGCACAATGGGTGAAAAATAAGCAATGTGTGATTTTTTTAAATTGGGTAAATCATGGAATTAATCACAAGAAAGTTCATAAAAGCCGTTAAAAAGAAGCGCATTGATTTTTTATAACAATTTTTTTGAAGATGACACACACATACACACACACTGAAATATTATCTGTCTTCATGGAGACAAAAAAAAAGCAGTAAAAATGCCCTCTAGGGTGCCTCTAAAGTAGATAAAGCGTGATAAAGTGTGGCTTTTATAGTGGAGAGAACATGATGATGTGCCCACTAGGGTGCTGCTACTACTGAGAAAATGTGACAGCGCCCTCTAGGGTGCCATCCTAAAGGTAAATATGTGACGCAGTGCCCGTAGGGTTCTCCTGTGAGCGAGGAAACATGATGAAATGCCTTAATAGATGTCAGTTCAGTGGAGTTCCTTACTTATAAGATGAAGTGCCCTTTACATGTACATGCAGGGAAATGTGCAGTCTTGGGGATGCTCTAATGAAGATGGCGTGTGTGCGTGTGTATGCATGTGTGTGTATTGGCTATGAACTATTTATTTATTTGTTACTGGTATATAATTGATAATCAATGTTGTTTAATTTACCTGGTGGACAGGATCGTGGGCACCCAAGGCCCACCCGTGCCCACAGGTGCCAAAGGCCAGCCGTCCAGTCTGCTTTCACAGAAAATCCAATGCAGCACAAATTACTGGATAAAAGTCAATGCTGTCCACGAGAGCACCCAGTACACCACACCCAAAGGATCCGCTGTTAAGGTCCTGGTGTGAGACATTACAGCACCCCACTGACCCCCTTTGTAATCACACCCTGAGGGGCCAAAGCCACCCCGGTGGCACAAGCGGAGCCCCACATCCTAGATAGTTTTAATGTTAATGGTTATAATGTTTTGGCTAATTGGCTGTTTTTGTTTATCCTTATTCATTTTTGTTTATCCTGTCACACAGAGCATACTGTGACAGGCCTAAAGCGACTTGTTCCTGTAAATGTAATTTAAGTATGTAAATTTATTTAAATGTGACCTATTCACGTTTACCAACCTTTCACCACTAAGCAGGCAGGTGGGTTTTTAACCGCATTTTATTTATTCATGCATTTTTTTTCTCTCTACAGCTATATTGTCCGTGCCTCTCCTTTTTCTTTAGGTTAGTGTTTCACAGTCTTTCAGTCTATTTCTGTACGTGTGTGGGAGTACATATGTTGCAAAGTCTAAATAAAGGTGATGCATACAATGTTATTTTTCTTAAGGCTTACGGGATGAACGCAATGCTGTCTAACAAGAAATCCAGTGACCTGGTTAATCAAGGACAAGAAGATGTTTAAATAAGAAGGTAACTGCCTGGAGTCTGACTCCTCCTCTTCCTCATATAGTATAATGATAATGACAATGAAGAAATCTGTTGATTATGAACAAAACACACATTTCCAGGTTCTAGACTGTGATATGGTCACGTCCCGATTTGAGGCATTGTGTGAGTATCTGTTTGAGTATCACCATTCCCAGAAGTATTAAAGCATTCAACATTATCCAAGTCCAATAACTAATTAGTGAAAATAAACAACACAATGTATTAATAAACTTAATCCAGACACTTCACACTATTGGAAGTGGCTTGCCAAAGTGTTTGACTCACCTGAAGAATTTTGTACATGTATTTTTCCATTTATTATACTTGATGTGAATTCTTACTGTATGCTCTAGTATTGCATTTACACAGGGGGAAAAAAATGAAAACAAATTCTAATAGGACTTTCAATTCCCAACAGGGCTAAGATCAGAGACCATAGTTCACAATATTCATATCCATCCATTTTCATTTCACCCACTGACAAAATTCCCAGTGCCACAGTCAAACAAAAAGCGGCTCCATAGCATGATGCCACCACCACCATGTTTCGTCATAAGAATGGTCTTTTGGTTTCATTTTTATACATTTTTTTTGGAATGGCTTTGTGGCTTTGAGTTTGTTATAATTTCTGTTTTTTGAATAGTTTTTTTTTTACTTCAGGTATTGATCTATGTTGTTGAAGTCTTGTGGAAATGTTCAACTCAGGGGTTTCCGTATATGCTGTTCTCAATTTAATCCATGGACTTTCCACATTTTGTCCAATGTTAGCACTGAGTCATTGATTTGTAGGTTGGCAATCAAGAGTCACAATCTCTTGTGCATGACAATATCATGCCCTACTATGGCTCACCATATGCTTTGAAGCCAACTTGTTAAAAAACTCAGACATGGGGAACGCATGCTTTAATGTATATGTGACAAATATAAAACCACCAGCTGGTGTAGAGGCTTGCTTTATGAAGACCTTTTGAAAATGAACCCTTGGTGAATAGGAACAATCTAGCTGCACTGTGAAAGCAACATTGACTTGGATTGTTGGCTAAATTTTAAAGAACGCAAATCTATTTTAAATCAGAGCACACGCATGTGTGGGGTCTCAGATTCAGTCATTGGCATGGTAATGGTTTGGGCCATTGTGGCTCTGGGTTACAGCTCAGTAGATTGGGGTTCAAGCCCCGGTAATGCCAAGCTGCCACTGTTGTGAATTGGATCAATGCCCTTAACCCACCTGCCCTGGCTGACCCTGTGTTCTGATCCCAATTTCCCAATAAACTGGTATCTGCCAAAAAAAAAAAGTTGCACTGTTATGATATGTGGTAAATACATTCTTCTTCCTCTATACAAGAACATACATGTATAAATGTTTCTTATCGCCCTTCTGTAGAGACTCGTTTAATGGAGAAATGTTGAAAAATGAAAACCCTGGGAAAAAGGAACAATCTAGTTGTACACTATTAAATCTAAGTATAGATGGGGATGTAGCTCAGAGGTAGAGCGCATGCTTCGCATGTATGAGGTCCTGGGTTCAATCCCCAGCATCTCCATGTTTTGGGCAGTAATAGCTTCTACCACAAGGCTGAATCCAAGATCACTCTACAACCCTTGATCAAGAGCACTACTTGATGTGCAAGACAAGTGCTTTTATACACTAGCACATTTCCATTTAAAGCTATTTGGGAATTAAACCCAGAACCTTAACCCAGTTAATGGAGGTGGTATTGTAAAACATAATAAATTGAAACATAAAGAAACACTTCACTGTCCAACACATCCATGGTTTATTCTCCTCCACGTTTGTTTACATACAGTAGTACCTGTAAGAATTTAAAAGTACTTTCACCTGTTAGTTACACTAACTCTTGGTCGCTAACTGTCGGTCACCAGCTCCGGCAGTCACAGTTAGTTCATTCCACCATTAAGCTATATGACTTTTGAGGTTGTGCTGTTGTGATGAATATCAGCACGGCTATGATATGATATTCCACACAACAGCACTCCCTCTTGTCAGATATTGATAATCAATAACTGCTTTTTGCTTCATCTCTCATATGGGGATGTAGCTCAGAGGTAGAGCGCATGCTTCGCATGTATGAGGTCCTGGGTTCAATCCCCAGCATCTCCACATTTTGGTCAGTGTTGGCTTTGTGTAACTGATCAGTAGATTGGGGTTAAAGCCCTTGGAATGCCAAGCTGGAACTATTCATCTCTTGTGCAAGAAACATATTCTTTTAGTACAATCTGATGTATGAATCTTCCTTATCGCCCATCTGATGAGGCTTGCTTCATTGAGGACTCTTGAAGATGAAATGAACCCCTGGTCAAGAGGAACAATCTACCTGCACAATATTAAGAATATGGTGTTGCTCGGCTGGATTTTAAACAAAGTAAATCTTTTACCAATAATTTCTATAATAGTTTTGTTATTCAATCTTCGTTTGCAATTGCATGGGGATGTAGTGCATGCTTTGCATGTATGAGGACTTGGGTCCAATCCCTGACATCTCCATGTTTTGGCCAGTGGTTCTGAGTTACTGATCAGTAGATTAGGCTTCAAGCCCCAATAATGCCAAGCTGCCACTGTTGGACACTTGATCTTGACCTTAACCCACCTGCCATATCATGACTGACACTATACTTATATCCCAACCCCCTAATTTACTGTAATGTATATGTGAAGAATATAAAGTCTCTATATAAAGAGCGTTCAATTACAGGCACTGGAATTCATGAGTGCGTTTGCATGTTCTCCCTGTTCTCCACAGTCCAACCACATGCAAAGTAGACTAATTGCTATTCCCAGATTGCCTGTAGTGTGCGAATGTGTGAGCATGTTTGCCCTATAAAGTACTGGCACCCTGTCCAGGCCTTGTGCCCAAATTCTCCTGGGATCATTTTTCCTGCCACACTTCTGTAGAGACTTGTTTTATGAAGACCTCTGTGAACTCACCTGTGTCCCTTTATTTTAATCTCATCCACTGAGCATTGTAGACTTTTAAGAGTGCTGGTTGGATTGTTAGTGGCCTCTCTCGTTAGTCGAAGTCTTGCCTGGATGTGCAGCTTCCACTTTCTGATCAATGATCCCACAGGGGTAAAAAGAGACATTCAAACTCTCTGATATTTTCTTGTACCCATTTCTCGCTTGGTGCATTTCAATTACTCTCATTTCAACTGAACTCTTCTTTGTCTTCATTTTTTCAGTGATTTCCCAACAAAGGCAAATGACCCTTGCCAAAGGTGATTTTTATATCTAGAGAGAGAACTTTAATTTAAAGACTTGCAGTCAGTGCCTGATTATGTTCAATTATGGTCAAATAAGTGTCACCTTAGTGTCGTTTGTGATTAATTTGTCATTTGCATAAACCTAGAGCTGCTGAAGCACATCAGTTTCTATATAGCATAATTTCTTCCTATTATTAATGTCGGTAGATAGCTTTGAAAAAAAAAAGGTTTATATAAGGAGGCGTTCAAGACAAACCAGGATTTTGCCATTTCTTCTGAATGAATGCGTAAAAGCAATTGACATTTACAGAAGTCTTCAAGCATAGTACAATGAGTCTTAGGTGCAAATATTTTAAAGAAGGCTATACAGTACTTCAATACACAATCATTTACCAACACCACAGAAAGTTATCTGGGAGTTGACACATCCCCCTGATCTCGCTCCAAGCCATTTCCATATGTCTGAGCTATTATTGGAGTTCCTGGGAGGCCAGAATTTCAGACGTGAAGCAGGCAATTTGATCATGGCTCTGACATACTGAAAAAACTTTTTATCTTGATGGTATCTTTTGTTCTTCTGCATAATATAAAGTCCTACTTTGACTTGAACACCCCTTGGGTTAAATATTTTTGCATAGTATAAAATTGAAGCATGGCTAAGTTTTAACTGGTGTGACTCAAGGAGTGTATCTGAAGCAGGTCTTTATTCTAATTATTATTTTATATTCTGCTGTTAAATAATTGTGCTGTCCGAGTCCAGTTGCTGCTTGGTGTCGAGCCATGTTAGTGTACTAGTATACTGGCCGCATGAATTCCACCACGCTTAATAGGAAAGACCTTAGAGTAGCACCTCCTGATTTCATCTTTTATTTTTTCATATAGGTGATACTATATCGCTAACTTTATTTAGACTGTTATATGGATTCTACAATACGCACATACAGTGCCTTGCAAAAGTATTCATACCCCTTGAACTTTTCCACATTTTGCTACACTACCAGAAACGTACAGTAAATGTATATTATTGATATTTTATGCAATATGTGTGCAGGTGGTGACGAGTCATGTGGAGCAGCAAATGGGACTTTTTTTTTTATGGTTTTCTTCTTGCCACACTTCCATAAATGTCAGATTTAAAACAAGAATTTGTTCCCAGTTTAGCTTAGTTTTGTCAAGTCAGCAATGTTAAATTCTTTCCTTGCACTTTCCAACTTGATAGGACGTTGGGGTGCACATGGCTTGGTCAGCCCTCACACATCTCCCCTGGGCCTTGCTCAAGGGCCCAAATGTGACAGCTTGGCACTGCCGGCGCCAAACTTCAAATCAGTATCCCAGAGCCACGCCTGGCCAAAACATGGAGATGCTGGGGATTGAACCCAGGACCTCATACATGCGAAGCATGCGCTCTACCACTGAGCTACATCCCCACAGGCACAAGGTAGAGCTCCTGCAGATGATGGATCTTCTCCACTTCATCCCTGACCTGTCTGCTGTGGAGTACACGGCTAATAGTTGTCCTGTGGACAGAATCTCCCACCGGAGCTGTGGTTCTCTGCAGCTCCTCCATAATTACCATGGACCTCTTGGCTCCTGATCTGATTAATGCTCTCTTTGCCCGGCCTGTCAGTTCAGGTGGACGGCCAAGTCTTGGTAGAGTCGCAGTTGTGCCATAACTCTTTGAATTTTCAGATGATGGAACTTCTCCACTTTATCCCTGACCTGTCTGTTGTGTTCCTTGTGCTTCATGATGCTGTTTGTAACCTCTGAGGGCTTCACAGAACAGCTGTATTTATACTGAGATTAAATTACACACAGGTTGACTCTATTTACTAATTAGGTGACATCTGAAGGCAATTTTATTTAGGGGGATCAGACTGAATGTAGATGCACAGCACACCCCACTTTTCAGATTTCTATTTGTAAAATAAAAATGATAATTTTCCTTCCACTTCACAATTATGTGCCACTTTGTGATGGCATTCTAAGGCTCTGAGTGAGTGTTCTAAGCGTTCTAAGGCTCTGAGTGAGCGTTCTAAGTGTTCTAAGGCTCTGAGTGAGTGTTCTAAGTGTTCTAAGGCTCTGAGTGTTCTAAGTGTTCTAAGGCTCTGAGTGAGTGTTCTAAGTGTTCTAAGGCTCTGAGTGTTCTAAGTGTTCTAAGGCTCTGAGTGAGTGTTCTAAGTGTTCTAAGGCTCTAAGTGAGTGTTCTAAGTGTTCTAAGGCTCTAAGTGAGTGTTCTAAGTGTTCTAAGGCTCTGAGTGAGTGTTCTAAGTGTTCTAAGGCTCTGAGTGAGTGTTCTGTGTTCTATGGCTCTAAGTGAGTGCTCTAAGTGTTCTAAGGCTCTGAGTGAGTGTTTTAAGTGTTCTAAGGCTCTGAGTGAGTGTTTTAAGTGTTCTAAGGCTCTGAGTGAGTGTTCTAAGCGTTCTCAGGCTCTGAGTGAGTGTTCTAAGCGTTCTCAGGCTCTGTGTGAGTGCTCTCAGTGTTCTAAGGCTCTGAGTGAGTGTTCTAAGTGTTCTAAGGCTCTAAGTGAGTGTTCTAAGCATTCTCAGGCTCTGAGTGAGTGTTCTAAGCGTTCTCAGGCTCTGAGTGAGTGTTCTAAGCGTTCTCAGGCTCTGAGTGAGTGTTCTAAGCGTTCTCAGGCTCTGAGTGAGTGTTCTAAGTGTTCTAAGGCTCTGAGTGAGTGTTCTAAGTGTTCTAAGGTTCTGAGTGAGTGTTCTAAGTGTTCTAAGGCTCTGAGCGTTCTAAGTGTTCTCAGGCTCTGAATGAGTGTTCTAAGTGTTCTAAGGCTCTAAGTGAGTGTTCTAAGTGTTCTAAGGCTCTGAGTGAGTGTTCTAAGCGTTCTCAGGCTCTATAGCTGAGTGTTCTAAGTGTTCTAAGTTCAAGGGGTATTTTTGCAAGGCACTGTATGTTGAATCAAGCACCTTGTATTGACCGATATGTTATGATGCGCTGCGTTATTACACCCCTTTACATTATTTTTTTTTTCTTTCAGTTTTGACCCCGGTGCAGAATCTGAAGCCACAATGTACAGTACATCTTTATCCACCTTCATCCTCTGCAGGGTTTCAGAGATTTGTGGTCTTGTCCGTGTGTATGATCCATATGGAAGCATATTGGCATCTTAATAGTTTGTCAGCATTTATATCAGCGTTTGAAAAATCCAGGTATTGATTCTGGACACTAACTGCCATGTTGTTAAAATTACAGGCTGGACACACACACACACACACGCACACACACAGATTTGTTGTTTTATGTAATTCCGATACCTCTACATGAAATAAATCAAGTTCACGTCCCCCCCAAAAAATAACCTGTGCACTTATTCGGTCATTTTGTTATGCAAAGCGGTAAATGCAATTGCAAATTGGCTCTCAGTGCCAGAGAATTGCATGTGAAGGTGATGATGTGGGGGAGGAAATGTGAAAATTGGACAGAGTGGAACAATGAGAGAGAGAGAGAGAGAGAGAGAGAGAACAATCTGGACAATCTTAACATTGTTTTAAATGCCAAAATCATGGGTTTGTCTGGCCAGGTGAAAAATTCCTGAAGATTGTAGCAGATAAGGAAAAAGCAAGAAGTCTTTCTGTTCTTTTTCTTGCATCTACAAGCATCTTCTTTGTTCAGGATGCTGCATTTCTTCCCACTTGAGGCATGATATATTCGCGTAGCAGTCGTGATTTTGAAGAATTGATTCAACTATATAAAAAAAAATTCAAGGGTGTATCACAAGTTGACAAGAGCTTACCTGTACCTTGGTGAAAGGCAGCAAACTGCTTTATCTGCAGGAGCTCTGCCTTGCTCCTGTGGGGATGTAGCTCAGTGGTAGAGCGCATGCTTCGCATGTATGAGGTCCTGGGTTCAATCCCCAGCATCTCCATGTTTTGACCAGGCGTCGCTCTGGGATACTGATTAGAAGTTTGGCGCCGGCAATGCCAAGCTGTCACGTTTGGGCCCCTGAGCAAGGCCCAGGGGAGATGTGTGAGGGCTGACCAAGCCATGTGCTCGCACCCCAACGTCCTATCAAGCTGGAAAATGCAAGGAAAGAATTTAACCTTGCTGACTTGCTGACAAAACTAAGAGCGTCTTCTATCCTTGAAACAAATTCTTGTATTAAACCTTTATGCATAAATCTCATTAATGGGATTAAACTACTAATGGATATCTTGACCTGAATAAAAAAAGATGAGATTTAAGAAAAAAAGTGGGATCCTGTTATATTTCAGCAAAAATAGCATTCTCTTGCATCCAGTTTTTCAAAAGAGACCCACATACAGTACTTTTGGATCCTTGAGGTCGGAGGAAGAAGAAGCCAACATGAAGAGCAATAAATAAAAGAAAAGTCGTGAACGATGGAGGAAAAATGCAACACACACACACACACACGCAATGCTCTGTTGTATGTTCTGACACAGGGACCTGCCAAATAAGTCAATAAAATCCTTCGTTTTGCCGCTTGTTTACCTGAGAAGCAGGCGTCTGAAACTAAACCACCAGCGTCGCACTGGAACCATTATAACTCCTGCTACAGTTGCATAAGGTGCATGTTGATTGTGGTGACATTTCGGCCTGAAAGGTCAGACATATTATTTTGTCAGTGCAAGAAAACCATGCAGACGATGTGTCCTCTGAGAAGCTCTGAATAACACCAGTGACATATACGAAGGTCTGACTCTCTTGACCAGCTCGGACGTATGAAAGGATCGAAGAAATGGATATTAATTTAATTTTATATTTAAAGAAGAAACTGCAACAAAAAAAGGCATCAGGGTTTTTTTTTCCTTCACTTGGTATTAAAACCAATTAAATCAAGTCTGTGCTCTGTTTCAAAATTTATTCATTACTGCACGATCACTTTAATCTGTCAGCAATGGCAATTGAAAATGCAAAGATCAAAGGACTATGAATCATAAATGGCGAAAGCAACGTCTCACCCGAGCGTTAGTGTGATTTATTGGGCATCGGTTAATCAAACTGTATTAATAATTACTCGATCGTTAGGGCGGGGAGACGCGCACGCAGTGAAAGCTTACTTCATTTTCTGCTCCACTTTCCTGCACTTCCATTGGCTGTCAGTCATCAACCTTCCAGCATTTGAGTGACAGAACGTTCTCGCCACATTTTTTCCCCCACCCTACAGAGATAATTACATAGTCAAAGAGTGACAAAATATCCCAAGATTGTGATCATATACTGAGGATTGAAAGATCTTTAACAGCATTCAGCAGGCCCGACTCTGATGAGTATCCCCCTCTTGCTGAACTATTTAAGTACAACTCAAAGCGCTTCCTTTTGACGGTTCAATAGCATGCATCTGTAGCATGAGCGGAAGCACCGCGCTCGCCAATGGGTTCTTGAGTTTCTCAGCCATATGATGCTCAGACTAAGCAGAAATGAAGCAGATGCACTTCTGTGGAATTATAATAGATCTCTGCAGTGGTTTAATGTTAAAAGTGAAAAGGGGGAGGATTTCTAAAACACAAAAACCTGGTTGAATGTCAGACATTTTATTTGATGTAGGTTATGTCTAAGATGTTTCTTTTCTGTTTGTAAAAAAAATTCCATATTAAGTCAGTGAAATGATTTAGCTGCAACGTTAAATACACCTCATGTCATTTTTTTAAGCTTTATGATGGACAGAAAAATACATATATTGACAAATAACTCCAAGTCCAAGTTATTTAACCCCAATTGATGCAGTAAATAGCTTTACCTTTATTAAACAACCATGTCAGGATACTAATCCAAAGATCTTACTCTGATTCAGATGGGACAAATTATTGATCCGCATCAAGGAAAGACAACGACTATCAGTTCTTACCCCAATACTCAGAAAACACATTACTAACACCTGGAAGGATAGTGCTGAAATATTATTTTCAAGAAGGAAATGTGTTCAGAAAGACGTTTGAATAATTGTGATGGGAGGTCACGTAGATGTGTGACGAAACCAAATTGTAAAACAACAACAGAAGCACTCATGACTATGTTTAATGGTGAGTAAGAGTAGCACCATTTCCACATGCACAATGCGAAGAGAACTCAAGGGATTGGGACTAAACAGCTGTGTAGCCTTAAGGAAGATACTTATTAGTGAGATTAATCAGAAATAAATAGTCTTCAATTTGTAAGGGAGCATAAAGTATAGACAGTGGAGCAATGGAGAAATGTGGTCTGGTGAGTCCAGATTTACCCTGGTTCGGAGTGATGGATGCATCAGGGTAAGACGAGAGCGGATGAAGAGATGCTTAATGAAAAAGTGTTACTGATCAGGAGTTGCTTCAGTTGGTCAGGTCTAAGTTCAGCAACGTTATGTGGCAATAGAAGGATATCAGCCGACAACCTGAATGACTGGGTTTTTACATCAATCGTTCTTTTCTTCCCTTATGGCACGGGCATATTCCAAAATGATGATGCCAGGATTCATCTGGCTCAGAGACATCATTTCTCATGAGACACATGGATTGACCACCACCTTAACCAGTCCAGATCTTAAACCCACTGAGATTATTTGGGATGCGTTGGAGCGGAGGTGGCACGGTGGTGTAGTGGTTAGCACTGTCGCCTTGCACCTCCAAGGTCCAGGTTCGAGTCCCGTCTCTGTGTGCATGTCTTCCCCGTGGTTGGTGGGTTTGCTCTGGGTACTCCGGTTTCCTCCCACAGTCCAAAGATATGCAAATTGCCCGTAGTGTGTGAATGTGTGTCCTGTGATGGATTGGCACCCTGTCCAGGGTGTGCCCTAAGCCTCCTGGGATAGGCTCCAGGTCCCCGCGACCCTGAATACAGGATAAAGCGGTATAGAAGATGAGTGAGTGTTGGAGAGGCGAAGGCTTTACGTAGCAGACTCTGGACAGAAATGAATATTGTGACATTGCATAAGCTTAACGAAATGATGCCACAGTAAACACGTGCCATAATCAAGGCAAAAGGTGGTCCAAACAAATAGGAGAGTGTGTGACATCTTTTTTTTTTTATATATATAATTTGTTTGTTGGATTTTTGGCCGGGCAGTGTATATATACAAGACATTTTTGGTACAAATTCATAAAACTGCATGAATTATCAAACATCTTTCTCAAAAAGTCATTTTGACTGAGTATGTTTTTTGAGCGAGTTTTTAATTCAAATATATATTCTCCATCTACTCTATAATTAATATTTCATAATACATGGTGGCACTTCATAACTGCTCGCAAACAAACCTGACAGCTGAACTAGATGAAGTTTTTTTCTCCCTATGACAGATTTAACTCTGCATATTGTATGCCCTAAAGTTATAGCAGCAAATGCATGAATAAATCATGTCCAACCACAGAACTGAATGCATAACAGCACATAAATGGGTTTAATCAAATGCATCAATATTGTATATTCATGAGCCTCAGCTGATTTTCCAGGTTTCTGCTCAGGGTATCTTTTTCAGTGTTATTAACATAATAGGTGCACATAATTAAAACTTGTCTTTAGTTAAACATTTCAGTTTGCTTTTCTATTTAATATTGCTCATAAAAAGTCAAATTCGAACTGCTATAGTTGTCGAAAGAGTCTTCTTCACCTTTGGTCAGCATGTGACATCCAGCACCAGCTGTTACAGCTGCAGGGCGTTCAAGTCAAACTGGGACTTGAGATAAAATTTTGGGAGGCCAATGTTCCAACATTACAGCCGGTAGAGGATTATATAGAGAAATAAAGGTAGTTTTTTTTTTTTTTTTTTTAAACTCTCATCACTGTGTTCTTTTGTTCTGTACAATCAAACAAAAGTCTCTGTTTGATCAGAACACCCCTTGTACTGTACATACATGAGAATTTTACTCAGTCATTTAGACTTACTACTTTAACATGTACAAAAATCATACACAATCAGTTTAAGACAAGTAAGGAACAAAGAAAAATTAAATAAACATACACTAAACATACATGCATACTGTGGTATAGGATGTATTTGTGTGCTGTAGCTTCAGTAGACCTAAGAAACTCAAACATGTTCCAGCATAGTGATGCTCGTGTGCACAAGGTAAGTTCCAACTCTGGAATGGAATGTTCGACAGGTGTATATAATTGGAAAGGCTGGCTGTCCACATACTTTTGGATATATAAAATATCATAATTAATGTAAGGCGGCTTAGTGGTTAGCACTGTCACCTTGCACCTCCAGGGTCTCCATGCCTCTGCATGCATGGAGTTTGCATGTTCTCCCCGTGCTTGGTGGGTTTCCTCCGTATAGTCCGGTTTCCTCCCACAGTCCAAAGACATGCAGGTTAGGCTAACTGGCGTTCCCAAATTGCCTGTAGTGTTTGAATGCGTGTGTGTGACTGGAGGTCCTACCATGGTCGTTTAAAAATGGCAATAAATACAATGGTATTACTTGGTCACTCGAGTCGTGATGGTTGTTCAGAGCGAGGAAACAGGATACACACTGCCCTCTAGTGTAGATTTACAGCATTGCAAGATTTACACAGGGAATCATTTAGGACTGTATTTAACAAAATGTAAGAAGTACAGACTAAAGTGGTTTTTATCTCACATTTAATATAGCTGTGTTATTAAATGTACTACATTTCATATAGTTTTCATGTGGATAGAACTTGAGGTCATTAAGTAAAGCATGTAATTGTTTTAAAATAAATGTCATTAA
Organism: Clariallabes teugelsi; assembly: GCA_030014215.1. Lineage (NCBI taxonomy): Eukaryota > Metazoa > Chordata > Actinopteri > Siluriformes > Clariidae > Clariallabes > Clariallabes teugelsi. The sequence continues at coordinate 4,063,703 of JAQMYG010000011.1, forward strand.
AAAATATATATATATATATTTGTATTTTATTTTTAAATTAATGTATTTTTTATTATATATATTGTCCATTTTAATTTCTTTTTAGATTTTTTTGAATAAATATAGCAGGTTTTCTCTTAACCTATAGTAAGACAAACTCAACAGTGAACCCAAGTCCAATGCATTATGCATTATGAGAAACTTACTTAAGACTTACAATCGTGTGAAGACTGATAGCTGAAAAACCTAATTTCATTTTACAG
>JAQMYG010000011.1:4080145-4098404 GCA_030014215.1 Clariallabes teugelsi
GAAGTACCTCTCATCCCTCTCCTCTGAGAGAGCTCGGCCAATCAGCTCTCTCTAGACCTCCGGCTGCGAGAGGTAACAATCGAACCAGCGATCTCCAGATGATAGGGCTAACATTTTACCACCACGCCACTCGGAGGCCCAACACTTCCTGTTGCCATTTGTTTTTCAGATGCATCAGGGACCCTTTGGGTGTTTCACTGGTTCACAGATTGTCCTTCTTTAGACATTTGGTTGGTACTGACCACTGCATTCCAGGAACATCACACACGACCTGCTGTTTTTGAGTTACTCAGACCTAGTTGTCTAGTTGCTCATCTCCTTACACTTACCCATTCTTTCTGCTTTCAATACATCAATTTCAACTCATTACTTGGTGCCTTATACTGTATATCTTGACAGATGCCTTTGTACTTGGATAATCAATGCTATTCATGTCACCTCTCAGTGGTTTTAATGTTCTGGTTGATCAATGGATGAGTAATTTACATTCCAGCCCTCCTTCGGTGAAACAGATCATTCGACTCGGCTCACCGATAAGAGCTACACTTTTGCCTCCCTAACAGTCCATCAATTTTTCCTCTTTTATCTAAAGTGGACAAAGTTTAGAATTGAATAGAACATTTCATTAAATCCTATTCTAGCTTCTAATTAACAAAATATTACTTTTCCATAACCATGCTGTTGTCCTTCATTCAGAACATTCGTTCAGAGGTACTGTATATCCGAGAAGCACGTTGCTTCATTCAGTAAAAATATGGTAAATATTTAATGGAAAGAGTCACCATAACACCCAAACATACTGTAAATAATGAATGTCATACACTTACACACCCAATTTTGCATTAACAACTGCATTAACCCAGATATCACACATCCGCCAACCGTAGAACTTAAACGTCCTGCACAGAGCCCTGACCTCAACCTCACTGAACACCTTCTCACCAAACATCAGTCCCCAGTCCACCTGACATCAGTGCCTGACCTCATTAATCCTCTTGTAGCTGAATTAACACAAATCTCCATAGCAATGCTCCAAATTCTTGTGGAAAGCCCAGAACAGTGGAGCTTATTATAAAAACTATACTATATCTCGAATGGGATGTTCAGATGGGTGTCTTGGTCATTTCCCCCACTTTATCCTGTATTCAGGGTCACGGAGAGCTGGAGCCTATCCCAGGAGACTTAGGGCACGAGGCGGGACACACCCTGGATAGGGTGCCAATCCATCGCAGGGCACACACACTACGGGCAATTTGAGAATGCCAATTAGCCTAATCTACATGTCTTTGGACTGTGGGAGGAAACCGGAGTACCCGGAGGAAACCCACCAAGCACGAGGAGAACATGCAAACTCCATGCACACAGAGACGGGAATCGAGCCTGGCCGGGAATCGAACCCTGGAGGTGCAAGGCAACAGTGTTAACCACTACACCATCATGCCCCCCCCACAAACTTTGGGTCTTATAAACCTATATAAACTGTATAAGCAGCCATGTAGGGCCCCTGACCATCACACCCACATGTGGCTCTTCATCAACCTCTCTTTACAGTAATACCACCTCAACGGGCAAGTTTTCTAAACATGCTCATGTATTAAAATGTCATGAGTCAGTCAGGATTCTCTATAACCTTGGACAGTACTCTGCTGGCCCGACTGTGTCCACCTGCTTAGATGCTTTCCAGAAATAGACTGTGGGGGAACCCTTCACTTTTCCTTGCTGCAAACCCACATCTTATTAAACTTCCTCTGCGGTCACACAGGTACAGAGTTGCCGGGCAACAGAAGAAAGTCTCAGTGAAATATGCCACAGAGAGTTAGTCAACGGTTTGACAATTCCGCTCGCTAGCTCAAACAGAAGCCCTGAGGACTCTTAAAACAGGTTTAAGGAGAAAATATGGTCGTCTAAAAGAAACACGCAGTTGCAGAGCAAGCTGAGAGTCTGAGAGTTTTGGCACTGGTGTACCGGCTGTCCATTAACACACAAGCTGGCATTCTGCCAGAGGACTGACTCCATCCGCAGAGTGTTTATGCCTGTACTGGCCTGTCGGGCTCTGCTCAGTGTCTTCCATGGTGTGTTCCAAAAAACGTCAGGCTCTTTACAATTTATTTATTCTGAACTAATCTAAATAGATTGCGTATTTATTTATTTTATCTATGGGCAAGTATTGGGCAAGATAGTAACAACCGGCAAAAAATAGACCATGCAATTATAATTCACTCTCACTCGCTCAATGTCTTTACCGCTTTATGCCCTATACGGGGTAATGAGGGGGCCTGGAGCCTGTCCCAGGAGACGTAGGGCACGAGGCAGCATACACTCTGGACAGGGTGCCAGTCCGATGCAGGGTACCCACACACACACACACACACACACACACACACACGCACTCATTCGCACACTACGAGCAATTTTTGTTATAGTTATGGCTGGATATTTTGATAGATACTGTAGATCAGAGCGAGAAGCAGAGCCACATCTCCAGTTTGTTCCTTTGCATCAAGTTCTCTGGTTTCCTCCCACCTCTTGAAAACATGCTTATAGGTACTGTAGATTGATTGGCCATAGATAATGTAAATTGCCTGGCCAGAGAAAATCATTATTGTAAAAATGATTCCTCATGTGGGTCCCACAGTGGTGTCGTGGTTGGCGCTGTGGCCCCGTGCCTCCAGGATCAAGGGTTTGTGTCCTGACTCGGGTCTGTGTGCAAGGAGTTTTCATCTTCTCACAGTCCAAAGACATGCAGATTAGCCTACTTGGCTTCTCAAAATTGGTCACAGTGTATGAGTGTATGTGTGGTTTTGGCCAGCGATGGACTGGCACCCTATCCAGAGTGTTTCCCACCTAGTGTCCTTAGACCCCATTGCTCTAGGCTCCAAGCATCCCATGATCGTAAATATGATAAACACTAGAGAGGAATGAGAGATTCAACATGCTCCAAAAAACAATCTTTCACAATTTGAGTCCTACTGTAGAATATGACCGTACTATACAGTGGGCACTAAGCATAATGGTTGCATCGCTTCATGAGTAATTGAGCAATTTTTTCAATTACTTACTAACCATTTGTTTTCTTATGGACACACAGCAGTTTTGTACCAATTGTGTGTGTGAGTTCTCTTCACATTGTGTGTGTATGGAAACGCTCTCACTTTTACTATTAAACATAGCTCTGATTTCTGCTGTGCATTTTTATGATGCAACACTAAGCATTTAAGTCATCTCCAATTATGGTCATTAATTTTTTTTTCTTGATCACATTATTTTCATAAAAAGTTGATGGTTCGGCATTATACTTTCAGGTTTTAATGCACTGGCCGTTTCTCACCTGTCCAACACAATTCCAGTAATTCTAATGTTTTCACAGTTTAATAAAGGCCAATAACTTGACCCTTCTGAAACAGCAACGTTTTTTTATTTGCCGAGGCGGTGTAATTTGTTCATTATATACCACACCACATCTTGTGTTGTGTGCTGCAGTGCAATAGGCTACATGCTGTGGTATAACCGAGGTGTTCTCTACTGCAATGTTTTGTACCACCACAGGGTCAAGGCTTGTTTGTAATTTAATTTAATGCTACCTTACCCCCTTTGAGTCAGCAGCTGTGTGTCTGGTTTGTGGATGAAGGCGACACCAGTATAATTGCAAAGGCAGGACAGTCTTCCTAGTCCAATAGACACCTTCGAGCCCAGCAGGTGTTTTCTTTGGGAACAGAACACTTAGCTGTCCCCTGTTATCCATCACTGTCGCATCTGCCTTGCCTCGTTCCACAAGCTTGCTTTGGTTATTCAGAATGAAGAAGGTCTACAACCCAATATTCTAAATATGAACCGACTGGCTAAGGAGCTGGTGAGAGCTTGAGAAACGCACCATCTGGCTCTAGTAAGCCTGGCCCAAATGAGATGGAGTTAAGTCTGCAGGCGTCTCACTAGGCATGATGTACCCTAATGAGAAGCACGTGGTGCTAAGAATGAAAACACACTCCTTATTACCGAGCCAGTGTTTCAGTCAGGCAGTTGGAAAAATGTGTTAAATTTTACTGACACTGTGGCTTTTATTTCTGGATTTTCTATCTATGGGTTCTAACATGTACTGTTTAGCAATAAATGGTAAGTTTTGATAAAGTCTGCATTTACATCTCAGTGCACTATAAATATATATTAAGCGACCAGTCGCCCATGCTCCTGAACATTAACTGCTCCACTAAACTTCCGATTACTTTTTTTTGCTCCTAGTGTTCAAACTGAGAACTGCAACTGCACGCTCTTAGAAGCCTATTGGGACAGGAACTATGCTGCCCCTCTGTTCACTCTCTGTGAACATTATAAATGGATGAGAAGCAGACGGAACAGTTATTTGGGTTTGCAGATTGGGCCACTAAGCTCTTACACAAGTTTGAGAATAAAATTTTATATTTGTAGGGCAGGTGTAGCTCGGTGGTTAAGGTGTTGGCCTACTCAATGGAAGGTCCCAGGTTTAAATCCCAGCACCACCAAGATGGCACTGTTGGGCCTGTTGTGCAAGACCTTTAGCCTTCATATGTATAATGAAATGAAAATGTAAGACAGTCTGTATAATGTCATCTGCCAAATGCCATAAATAAAATAAATCGAGTGCAAACACAATATCTGTGATGTACAGAACTATTTTTATTGCAAGGTACTTGAAATGGTGGATCATGGAGTGGCGGACGTCTGCACGTCTTGGGGCATTCTCATTTCTGGTGATCAAATGTTTTTTTTGGGCTTTGTGGTGGAATTTGAGATGTAGTTGAGATAGCTGAAAGCTGAAAACCCTGGTTCAAGAAATTAGATGTCCAGTGTTTGTCTGGCACCTGACAAAACGCACCTGCTGTCAAACACAGTTGAACAAACGTTCATCTGAAACTGTTTAAAATGAGCCACTAGTCAATGTGCTGGACACTATGGTTATAACTTTGGGTCCAGCATTGGGTGGTCGAGATATCCCCCCAGCCAAGAGATTTTATTTATTTATTTTGGGGGGGGGACGAATTAATTTGTCTCACATTCATTTTAAGAGGAAGAGACATATCAAAACAACATGCTCTACGAATTCCAACTAGTGCAGTTGAACAGCATGAAATCATTCACTTTGTATAAACGCACCAAATTTGTAATGTTTGAATGATGAACTATTTCTTGTCACATGGTGCTGGAGAGCAGGGCTGGTAGCCAAAAACAGCCTTTCCCTTTCACTCCTTTTTTCATTCCAAAAGTTAGGTCTGGTCAAATTATTTATTAATTTCTGATTGGACAAGACAGAAGCATTCCAGGAGTGGGGATATTCTGGCACAACCCCAACCTCCATTCATTTGAAGCTGGACTACAGGCAGTGATTTTGAAATGCTATGTTTGACAATTGTCGGGTCAGCAAACAAACTAAAGGGCATGTATGACTTAACATGAACCATCGCCGTCACTTGAGTCAACAAATTAATGATCAACTTTGTTAGGAAGTGAAGAAATTATTCGTTGCTTGACAATGTTTGACTCTAAACCCTGTAGGAACTGTTTTTTGGAGTGAAAATTTGTAGCTACAAAATGGGAATATACTAACATAAAAACACAGTCTGGTGTCTGCAAACACATTTTGTCTGCAGTATATGAACTGTTGTATAAAAGCACCATGGCGCTCATGTTTAAAGGGTTGTTAACACCTTTCTCAAGGGTCCAACAGAGCATCAGGGCTCGAACCGGGGACCTCCTGATCAGCAGTCAAAGACCTTAACCACAGAGCTAGTTCATCATGATATGATATGATATGATATGATATAGGGCATTGGTGGCTCAGTGGTAGGTGTTTCGCCTGCCATGCGGAAGGCCCGCGTTCGATTCCCAGCCAGTGCCCAAACCCCCCAGCCACTGGATGCAGTGCCGGTCCCAAGCCTGGATAAAATGGGAGGGTTGCGTCAGGAAGGGCATCCGGCGTAAAACCTGTGCCAAGTTGTTGTGCGGACTGGATATTCCGCTGTGGCGACCCCTTGCTGGGAGCAGCCGAAAGACCAACAACATTATATGATATGATATGATATATCGGGATAGTTGTACTGGGTTACAACCCTCCCATCTGCCCCCAGAGTTATGTCGATGGCTGGTTGAGTTCATGGTGTAGACTTTTAACCCTATCTATTACAGGGTTACTCTGAAAATTCATGCCGCATAAGTCAAGCATGATCACTTCTCAACTTCAGTCCTGTGTCAAAAACATCAAATACAGAACTCAGCTCTCCCAAAGGGTTCAATTCAGCCATCTTGACTTAATAGAAAATGAAAAATAGGATTCTGTGACAAAATCATATCAAGCTTCTGATCAAATTTCTCTTTTTCTCTCTCTTGCACATCCATATATCCGCATACAGCCTGCATCCTTTACTCAGTCCCACCCTATTGTTGTGTCATCTAAATTAAGGAAACAAGAAGGCCTTCACTCTGAACCTAAAAGAGCCTGATTGATTGCCTGTCCTCACCTCTGGGCTGCTTTGTTGGCTCTGTCACAGCGAATCCCTCTTGCCATCCATCTCATCCTGTGAGGAAGGCACCCAGCGCTAGAGCTGTGTTTTGGTGTGCTCCTAAATAGAGTTGTTGATGAGGTTCCAGGCTGAGTTGAAAGACAGACCGGGGAGCTAGCGTGGCTGTGTGCCTGCATCGACGATAGAGGCATTTGTCAATGCCACAGAACCGGCGAGACATCCAGGACATTGATGTTTGTTAGCGGGGGAGCTGGGCTCTGCTGGAGATGCAGGTGGCAGGGGAGGATGCTGGGTGACAGCAGGCCCAGGTAGCTAACGCTGCTGACTCAACAAGGGGGAACGCTTCCAGCACAGGCACCTCCCAAACTGTAGCGTTAGAGAGACTGAGCGTTATTATCACTTGTCTGCACGACTACAAATTTAGTCACATTATTACTTTATGCAAACTAAAACCGCAACTCAAGTTGGAATCTCAACTCACGAATTAAAGAATGCTTTTAAGATGGGATTCTGTGACAGCAAATTCATACAGTTTAAAAGACACAGCCTTGCTGATGGACACACACAGTCCATCCATCAGAACTGACATAGAGATGTGGAAGGAAAAAAAGGGCTGCATTGTGGCAGCAGGAATTGAACGACCATAATGTGGTGTCGAGCGAGAATGTCCAGGACAAATAGTACATGCAGTCAGAAAGTTCAGTTTGGGTTTCAGAATCCCCCATTTTGGTAGAAATTGAGCTGCACTGCAGATACAGAGAATGAAAATGGAGCCTTTGTAGAGACAGGGATGGAAGATAAAGTCTTTCTGAGAAGCTATGAATCACTTCAGAAAGCCTGTAATAATACGAGGGGCCTTCAAGTCAATGCAACTTCTTGTCTATTAAGGTGTAAACATTTTAAAGGCGACTGTACGTCCATGAATGACAAACCCGGCGAGGTGGCTTGGACCCCATTGCAGACATTTTTATAAACATTCCTTGAATGGTGCTCTTGATCCTTAAAAATCGACGGATAACGTGTATGCTTAATGTGTTTGGGCTATTAAAGGAATTCCTGGGAGGCCAGTGTTTTAGATGTAAAGCAGGCAGTCTGATCATGGCTTGGGGCTACTGAGGAAACGCTGGGATAAGTGCATTAGTGTAGCAGAGGATTATATAGAGAAATAAAGGGAGTTTTTATTATTGTAACTGTGTTCTATTATTCTGTAAAATCTAAAGTCCCTGTTTGACTTGAACATTCCTCATGAGTCATGGCTCTCAGGCTGGAGTTAGCCTGGGTTTTCAACAGATACTGTACAAATTTCACCAAGCTCCATGCTTAGAAAGTAGCAGGAATATGCTAACATAGCTTTCTTTGCTTTTTTTCTTTTTTTTAATATATATATATATATGTGTGTAGCCTTATGTAGCACAATAGCTCTGGAGCAGCGTCATTTCATTTCACTATGTCTTGTTCAATGGTCAAACGAACAATGAAACCCACTTTGATTTTAAATCAGATTGAATCCAAATTGTGGAAAGATCAGAAATTGATCCGAAAAGCAACTTTGTTTTGTAACAAGAGCTTGATTTTTGATTCTGAAGAACATTACGAAGAACTAGTTAGCTAATACTGTCTAGCTAACAACAGCTAACTGACATGGGGCGGCTAGCAAGCAGTCAAAAGTTGTTAATTTACTGAATTTTCCAGTAATACTGATAAACATGACAGTACTTAGGCTGTATCCAAAATCAGCAACATCAAAGGTTTATTTAATTGGCACTGAACACATTGATATTTGCTTAATATAAAAAAAAATCACAATAAAAAAAAAAAAAAAAAAAGAGTAAGTTTTGTAAAAACCTTGTAATTTCAAATATATAAATAGGGGAAACTGCGTAAAGTAGCTTAAAAGGTGTCAGCTCTCCTGAGCCCCCTACTGGCCTTTTGCCTGTTGACAAGCAATATCTCTGGGTATAGAGAACGACACATTGGTATGAACTGCATTTGTGTTAACCAATTAGAAACTAGTGATTCTCTGACTTCGAAATTGCTTTTTTTTTATTTTTAATACATGTTTAATTTATATACAGTATGTTTGCATTTGAGGTACTAAACTGTTGCTGTTCCCCTATGATCCTACAGGTGGCGCTCTAAACTGTTTGCACAGTAACAGGCAGCACAGAATCCCATGTGGAAGTTTGTTTAGAATTGTAACCAAAAACAAACAAACAAAAAAGTAATATCGAATCATATCGATGTTTATAAAATCGTGATCCTTGAAAAAACGTAATACAAATCGTATCTACAGGTATTGTGATAATATCGTATCGGGGGGCCCTTGGTATTAGCATGTCCGTATTAGAAACCAAACTGATAATTCATAATTCTACATGTGATTAGCATTATCAAAATGCTGAATGTTTAATTATTTTGACAGAAAGAGAAAATCAAAGCGTAGATAATGTATGCAGTGTTCACATCATGCGCTTGTTGAATTCACAGATCTGATTTACAGGGTCAGAATGACCGGTCATAAACAAACCGTTTTTTTTTTTTTTTTTTTAAACGCCAGGAGCTCATTTGATCTGATCGCTTTGAACATTTCATTGGAAAATTCCCGTCTCATTTTTTGGTGTATTTCATTCCTTTCCAAAATCACACTGCTTTTGATCACGGATTAGGACTCACTGGATGTGGCACCGACTGCCAGAAAAGCGAGACTGCTTCTGCTTAAGCTTTGGGCTCCAACTTGACAGAATATTTCTGGTGCGAAGCCCATTATATAGTCAGCATATCTATACAGAGAGGCAGAGACGTTAGTGAAGAAAGGAAATGCTTTTAACTTTGTTAGATTTACGGGGAACGATAGGTTGTACTGGAACGCCAGGAATGACGAGTAAATCATATCTCTACTTCCACCTTCCTTCTTGACTTGTGCATATCTAGAATGAAGTCAGAGAGCCTGTGGGGCTTTTACTGCGTTACACAGCCTGGCATGTTTCATGCTTGTGTTGTTTAGACTGCGATTCAATTGCTCGTTTTGTTTTCAATCAGACTCTCGAGAAACGCCTATTTCCTTTTCCCCCGACTTATTCCGAGTTGTTAAAATCAAGCCGAAAAAGCATCAAAGGAGGTTTTAAAGGTGACACCTTGTCTGGGAGACATGCTCTAATGAGCTATTCTGATGTTGTCATGCACATCACTGCAGAGACTGTCCAGATTCTTCTAGTTAATGTCACCCTGCTCAAAAACGTCCCCTCAAACCGTGCCTTTTTTCTTTTTTTCCCCCTCTCTCTCTTTCTTTTTTTCCCCCCTTTTACATCTGCTTTCTTCAGCATTTGCTAATAGGCTTGACTCATTGCTGCAGAAGATGCAGAAGACCTTGTGGTCCTCCCGGACCATGGAGGAGCTCTGCAGTTTTAGCATATGGCTGCCCAGTGGGATTTTTCTCTGTGCTACAGCAGGGAGCTGTTCTGATCTTTCTTCATGAACAGCAGAGGAGGATAAACTTTATCTGACCCTGGACAGGATCACATCCAAACTCACCTGAAAAAAAAAAAAAAAAAAAAAAAACTATAGCGCAGTGTTGCCATTACAGAAATATTCAGTATTAAGTAAGAGTCCTGAACAGACAACATATAAAGATACTTTGCCGGTGAATAACGTGTTCATGTTCGACTGCTCTTTGGAAAGAAGCAATTTTATGTCTTTGCTCATATGTTCTTACGAGTGCACGCGCTGCCTGGGGGAGTGCGTGTGCATGTGTGTGTGTGTGTGTGTGTGTGTGTGTGTGTGTGTGTGCAAAAGCTCAGTGACTTTTCATTTTCCTTGTGCTGCTCGGTGCTGTTCCTGGTCCCATTACCGAGCCAGGCTACACAGAGGAGGTGTTTTTGTGCTTTCTGGAAAACCACAAGTGACTTTGTGAAATGCCAGTTCTTCCACTCTATTAAATGCTTCTAAAGACACACCAAGAAAATACAAACACAAGGAAACAACTTTTATCAATTAAAACACACTACATTTTTTGGACCGTCTAAGATAATGGACTGCTGCAAATAATAATAAAAAAAATTACATACAAATTTAAGCATATTCTTGGCTTTTGAATTAAGGATTTAGAGTCGCATTTTGGCCGATTCGTACCCGAGGTCTTTGGTTCTTACATGATGATAATATGGAATGCTCATCCATTCACTCTGTACTGTATAATGCTCATCCTGTACAGGGTCGAGGGAGGCCTGGAGCTTATCCCGGGGGCCTCGGGGCGAGCATGCACACACTCACACACTCGATGACGGGCAATTTGGGAACGCCGGTTAGCCTGTTCGACATGTCTTTGGACTGAACACGCAAACTTGAGGTGGGACTTGAACCCTTGACCCTTGAGTTGTAAGGTCATAGTGCTAAGCAATACTTCACTGTGCTGCCATGTAATACGGAACAGTACAGCAATTTCTGTGTTATTTTATAATTCTGAGCATTAATACCAATGTAAACCTACAAATGTGTATCTAGACTCCAACCTTTACCATGTCATTCATTTTCAATAAGTGGCTCTAATTGGATTCGTGTGAGCATCAGATTTCCCCTTACGTTAGTATAGACTGATTATTATCAGCTTGTCTGACCGGTCTCCTCTGACCTCTTCTCTCTCATCAACAATGCCTTCCTTCCTGCAGAAATTCTCCTTTTTTTTCTTTTTTTTTTGCTTTTCACACCTTTCTGTGTAAACTCTAGAGACTGTTGTGTGTGAAATTCCCAGCTGATCAGCACTTTCGGAGATATTCAAACCAGCCTGTCTGGCACCAGCACCCATGCCACGGTTAAAGTCGGTGTATTTTTTTTTTCCCTTCACCTCCACCTTCCTTTCTCTCCTTTCTGCAAATATGTGTATGGAATTTGTAAAGAGAGATAAAAATATTATGATCTTACCTTAATATCTGTATCTCATTATCTTATCTCGATAGGCAGACTAGAGCCCACACAGCCCACACAGGAATCTATAATTAAGATTAAATCGAATAAAAACGAATAAAAAAAACAAAAATAAGTAGAGGAAATAAGGTTCCACTGAAGGGTTCCTGTGTTTGCTCTCTATAATATAGTGAGTCATCACATAGAGCCTAGTTGGATATACATGGGATAGATAGATGGATAGAGTATCAATGTCCATAATGACAACAGGCTGAGAAGGTCAGGTCAGATTCTCAGCTGGATTGATATACTCTTTTCACCAGTCCTGGGGATGGCATGGAGAATCCATTCATTGGAACATGATTGTTTGGTCAAACTACCCCAAGTGCCTCCTGTGGCTCTACAGGTTTGTCTGACCTTCTCAGCCTGTTGTCATTATGGACAACGATACTCCATCCATCCATCCATCCATCCATCTAGGAACCTCAGTAGTCCAACTAGGGACCGTGAAGACCAGTGGTGATTACCATTCTATGGTGATCACCACTGTATTTATTTCCATTGTGCGTCCGTGGTAGAACATCCGGTCAATATGCGCACACTACTGGCAATATGGGAACGCCAGTTAGCCAAACCTGCATGTCTTTGGACAGTGGGAGGGAACCGGAGAACGCAGCCGAAACCCACCAAGTACGGGGAGAACATGCAAACTCTATACACACAGACACCGAGGCGGCAATCGAACTTGGACCCTGGAGGCGACAGTGCTAACCACTATGCCAGCGTGCCGCCACAGTAAAGGAAAAGGTCTATTAAAGGAAACACAGGAAGACGCTCCAAAGCTGGTCTTCCAAGATGAAAATACCTACAGGTAGTAGAATACAAATTGATTTATAATAATTACGGATTTGTTTATTATTATTATTATTAGCATTATGCCCAAGATCCATCCAACAAGACCATCCAAGCAAAATAGACTGTTGAGAAATGAAAGGAATAAACAACATAAAGTGTGTTAGTCGGCTGTTGCGCCACCATGGGTTTCCAAAACTGTTCCTAGAGGAATGAACACAATTTTTCCAAAGGAAATTTCCCTATTTTTGTGTTTTGTTGCTGGTGGTGAAGAGAGATATTTCACACATCAGTCAAAATCTGGAAGAGCTATAAGATCTGGTCACTGTGAAGATAAAAGCTGTTTATATTATTAGCACAGTCAGCAGTTTTGCCTTATGGAATGGGATAATATGATGGCTTTATAGAGTATACAGTACATGGCACATGCATACTTGTGTGTCTGTGTCCGTGTGTTGCACGTGGAATGCAGTGGATAGTGTAAAGTGTTATGTTTGTGTTAGAAAGGAGGGGTCGAAGGAGGACAGACTTGGGGGTAAGCGAGTAAATTTGAAACACACTCTCTGGCTCGGCCGAACTCTGATCCGGAGCCAGCGCTGACGCCAGTCAAGTTCTCACTCACGCAGCCAAAACGGTCAAATATTCATGCCAAGCTCAGCACTTGTCCTCTAGGTACAATCCATCCATCCTTTTTTTTTTTATTTAAACGTCAGTGATACATTAAGATAACAAAGTGTAGAGTCTGTCAGCTTGGGGAAAGTTTCCAGTGCTGGGAAGTCTGAGGTCTTTTGATTATTTGGAGTTGATCTCATGTGAAAATGAATCACACACACACACACACAAACACACACACACACACACACACACACACACACACACACACACACATACAGTTCATATGGTGAGCTGGAATCGAGACAGAGGAACAATGCCGGAAACATAAGTTACAGGATTAATACACGAAGCGTGATCAAAATCAGGCCATGTGTTTGTTGTAAAGTACAGACTGGCTGAGTTTGACTGATCACATGATGAAATATTGTAGGCAGTGGGTTGTGTTGCTGCTTTATAACTCCGGGGTCGAGGAATCGATCCTGTGTAGGTTTTTTTTTCTTTTTTTTTTTCTCTCAGCTTTCAAAAACATGCAGATGTAAACTGCTCGTAGATGTGATAAAGATATTTATTATTATGTTAAGAACTGCATCGATTTGGCGCTGTTACTCTTCCAGGACTCACTTGTCACAAATTCATACTTTTAATAAAAAATCATCCTTGTTTGTTTCATTACATGGAATCAATTATTTTTAAAAGGTTTACACAGATACAGATCGAGAAGAAAAGGGCGTTCAAGTCAAACCGGGACTTTTGATTGTGAAGAATATCAGATTATGAGAGTAAGAAAAAATTTATTTCTCTATATAAAATAGTTATAAAATTGCTACAGTATCATTGCTAAGAAGAAATACTGGAATGTAAACGAACGCTGGTTCGAGTTTAGTCCTTCTCTACTTATCCTCCACCTAAGGCGACACACTTCCCCAAACGATGGATGAGCAGGTGGAGACCGTCTTTAAAGAATTCTTCTTTTCTGCTCTTGAGGAGACGTTCCACCTCGGTAATCACCTTATCGTTTTTTTTGGAACGCTCGCCACAAAGTGGTTTCTTCAAGTAATAGAAGAGGAAGAAGCGTACACTGGAGCATCATCACCGTACACGGCTACCAGTTTGTCGTGAATCTCCTTCGCATTGTTTCCCTTTGAATCGAATAACATCACGCACTTCAATTTCTTCAACCGAGTGCGCCATGTTTGTTTTGCTGTATTGTGCGAAACTACTGTTTACCGCAAGTTTTTTAAAAAAAGAAGAAATGTTCATGAGCGTACTCATTTCCGGAGATACTGTATAATTTGGACATTCCTTCATATGATAATACGAATTTTATAACCGCCCCCCTGTAATGCCCTGCTACACTAACACACTTATCCCAGTGAAGCCATGATCAGACGGCCTGCTTCACTCCTTTAATGAAATCCTTTATCGGCCCAAATTCACCTGTAGCTCTCATGAGTCTCATCACTGTACTGTACTTGAAGTCTTCTGTAAAAGTTTTACACCATGAGTAATTTCATCGCCAGTCCTGGTTTGACTTGAACGCACTTCATACATCAAGCATCAGAACCATGAAGATTTTCGTGATTGTTGGTGCCACATGGACCAGGCGTTTGACAATCACATTAGTTTAGTTGGTAGTTTTGATGAAAAAGATCAAAGTCTAATGGCCTGACTGAGTCGAGCTACTAGGAAGGTCATGATAAGTCACATAACTCATTTTTTTCAAACATGTGATCAGAAAAGCATCTCAGAATGCACGACATCTTCCAATCCTGATTCTACATCGAATCAGATCTCGCACTGTGTACAGATTCACCCAGCTGAAGATCCTTTGCTCTTTATTTTCAGTGAATATTCAGTATATGTTTCTTTATTAAAGAGTCTGGTGAGATATAGAGATATACAGTACTGCATACGTTATACGGTTAGAAAAGCACTGTGGTGGGCTTCATTAAAAAGACAGATGTACCTGGGTTTGTTAAGACTGTTTAATATACATGTTTAATATACATGACCATCTGTTTTAAAACTCTCTCTTTGCATGAGTTTTCTGAGTTCCTCGAGTTTAACATTAACGTTAATTGAGCCACGTTATTCGACGGCAACCAGAAATCACTTCATTCTTCCTTCGGACGATGTGACTATTCGGAAATTTCCGATATTTCAGATTGCACATGAGGTGGTCTGATACCCAGATGCAGTTAAAAACACGCCGCTCAATCAAACCCAAATGTGAAGCTACATGCGCGGGAACGCTAAAGTTATCATCTGTTATATAAGAGTTAGCGATGCTTAGTCTGGCTATAGCCGGCGGAGCAGGAATGCGGTGTTTAGATTAAACCCTGTTGTCTTCCATTAGAGCCGAGTGGCCTGTTTGCTTTTCTATCTCGGTAATAAAAGCGTGACGAATGTATAAAACTCCGAGGCGTGCCAGCTCAACTCAAGAACCTCGACTCTTTCGACTTTGCTCGTGCTCTTCTCTTTAGCTATGCACGGTGCGGCGGCTTTGTGCACAGAGGCCGCGCAGTTACCCGGCAAGGTCGTGTGGAGGTGGCTGAGATGAATGCCACATGATCTTTCACTGGTTCGACCTTGGATGAGTCATGTGACGTGTTTCGTGACATGTTGGGGGGGAAAAAAAGACTGTATGGCAACTCTAATCCGCTGGAAAATGACAGCTCATGCTAATACAGGCTGTGTGGATTTCAGTGACCCTTTGCATGTCATTTTGTTCTTTTCCCTGCATAACCCATGCAGCAGCGAGGACCTGTAATTGTACTTTCAGATGCATGGCCCAGAGGAGATGACTGGAGAGAGAGAGAGAGAGAGAGATAGAGAGAGGAAGAGAGATGCGCTGACAGATAGATAGCCGGCGTCCCTCTTCCTCCTGAGCCGCATTCATTAGACATTCATCTGATTCCTCTGTCTTTCAGGAATCCACCATCCAATCCTACCAGGTGATCTATTTCAATAATCCACTTATGTCAGCTCAAGGCAGTGCCGTGCTTTCCATTTTACAACAGAATACAGAACAGGATTATACTGTACATGCTAACGTTTTTCAAGCATATTTTCTCTGTCCATAAGGATAGAAAGATGGCATATAAAGAAATAACAGGCAACCAGCAATCTAATTCCAGTTAAGGAAAAAAAAAAAAAAGACTGTCTACAAGTGAGGATACAATATACTGTTTCTATATTTGCTAAATATATATAAAGAGAGAGAGAGAGAGAGAGAGAGAGAGAGATTTACTCTGCTCAGAGGAAGCCCGATAAGTAATAAATCCAGGTACTGTTATTAAACCATCAGAGAGTCAATCTGAAATGGACCTTTGGAAAAATGAAACAAATATTGTTTTCCGTTAATCCCTCTGCAGTTTTGGTGTTTCATTTAAGAGGACCCGGACTCCTTTCGAAATTTCTTTTTAACATGTCAGGCAGCTCGTCTACCGTGACAATAAAGCAAGGTCATTAAAACTCAAAATAAAAATGAAAAATAAAAAAATACATAACGTGATTCAAGACCAAAAAACTGCATTGTTAGCTCAAGCAACTGGTGATTCAGACCCTCATATTGCATCAGGCTCTGCGACTTTCACATCCCCGAAATTCAGTTGGCAGGAGAGAGGACCTGCAGACAGCCGACGTCTCCTGGGATTTGACCAGGCAGGATGATTGATAGAGAATCCGGGGAACTAATATCTGTGTACATGGGAAAACAACAGCATATGTATGTGTGCGATACGTGTGAGTATGTGTGAGTATATATACACACAGACACACACATATCGCACACATACATATGTTGTTGTGTATATATATATATATATATACACCTTATATCAAGAATACCACACTGCATGATGCTCCTTACAGTGACAGTGGCATTATTATTATTTTTACAAAAAAAAACATATATGTATTTCAGACATTTTGGAATAATTCTTTTTATTCCTCATCGTCAGCAATGTCTATCCCAGGAGACTTGGGTACACCCTGGACAGGGTGGCAATCAATCGTAGGGAACACACACACATCCACACACTTCAGGCAATTTGGGAACGCCAGTTAACCTAATCTGCATGTCTTTAGACTGTGGGGGAAACCGGAGTACCCGGAGGAAACCCCATGCAAACTCCATGCACGCACAGAAACAAGGTGGGAATCGAACCCTCGACCCTGGAGGTTCAAGGCAACAGTGCTAAGCACTAAGACACACACTAAGGCACACGTCCACCTGTCTTTTTATTCCTATAGAATTTTAATAAGCAAAATGACACACACGGAATAGCAGAGGACTATCAAAGGTTTTTTTTTTCTTCTTTTTTTGCATTAATGATGACTAGATTTATTGCTGTGTGAATTTTAAACAGCACAAAAGACAAAGGAGATGTGGGTTATTTCTGGAAATATAAGTAATGAACCATGCGCTGTATATAGCCTGTTAATAGTGATCAAGGGAAGAGGAAAGAAAATGGTAGGAAATAAAAAAGAGAGAGACAGAGAGAGAGAGGAGGAACCGCTTCTGTGCTCTTGGCAGTTAGGGTGGACATTCCGACTCACTTTACTGAGTCGATTCTTTCAAATGACGTTTGATTCGTTTGATTCACAGGGGAATTGACATCAGATCATAGCATTAAAATATCTTTATTTATAATTTATTTATTTATAATAAATTAATGTTTTTTTGTGGTTATAGAAGACAGTGCTCTCTCACTCACTCACTCACTCACTCATCATCTAAACTGCTTTATCCTGGACACAGGGTCGCCGAGGGGCCTGGAGCCTATCACAGGAGACTTAGGGTACGAGACGGCGTACACCCTGGACAGGGTGCCAATCCATCTCAAGGCATACATATATACATACACTCACATACTCATTCACACAGAATTGGCAAATTGGGAACAACAAATCTGATTGTCTTTGGACTGTGGGAGGAAACCAGAAAACCTGGAGGAAACCCACCTAGCACGGGGAGAACATACAAACTCCATGCACACAGACCCTGAAGGTGCAAGGCCTTAATGTGATAATATAATGTGAGATATAATGTGAACTTTTAGTTAAAGAAATAGTGATTAGTTTCAAACTGATGTAAATATTATATATTATACATTATAGTAAAATATAAAAAACATTTAATAACATTATCATATTATATCAGAATATTATATATGAATATATAACATACAGCAATAAATGTAGTATTTAAATATTTATCCTATTATAATTTTTCTTTTTCTGAAGTGTGTAATTTTTTTTGTCTGACTCTAATATATATATAGTAATATATACGACAATATGTACAGTAATATATAGTGTATACAGTATATTAATATATATATTATGTTTTTTATATTATATAAGTTTTATAATATGATAGTATTATTAATATTCTATGA
>JAQMYG010000011.1:4098453-4108569 GCA_030014215.1 Clariallabes teugelsi
TACATATTGTCATATATATTGCTATACTGCTAATAATATGCATCATACCATTTTTCTTTATATGTATGTATGTATGTATATATATAAACATTATGAAAACATATAATATAAATAGCATTATATAGCATATAAACACATTATATATAATATAATTTTATTTTTAAACATTATATATAAAATATAAAATAATATATTTATTGCTTTTTTAAATACTTTTACATCTTTATATGCGTATTTAACAGTTAAAAGTCTAAAAACAAGCCTCTCTCAGACTTCAAAGCGTTTCGGAAGGAAAAGAAGGAGCGAGTTTCGATCCGCTCGCGCGCGCGAGTCGACTCCTTTGACGCGCTTTAAAGAGTCGTTCAGACGCGCGCGGTTCTCCGCCGATCGCCCATCACTAGTTTGCAGTCGGTCGCCCGCGCGCGCTCTCCGTCTCCCCCGACCTGCCATGGATGTTACGCCGGTTAAATACGCGTTCATCATCATCATCATCGTCACTGCTCTCCTGCTCCACTTCCAGCACACAGCGGCTCTCTACATCACCCGCAGCACAGGTCTGTCCTGAAGCTTTTCCTTCTTGTTTGTTCACTATTGATGGGGGACTTTATGTCTGGAGCGCCGGGAGAGCAAGAAAGAAAGAGAAAGAGATCTCAGACTCTCAGATCTCTGCTCTGATAAACAGGAAGATCAAACAGGCTGTAATGCAAAAGGGGGGAAAAATAACGCGTGCGTAATTTGGAAACATTTGAGTCTTTATAAATACATATGCGTCAGTTTGATTTAAAAAAAAAAAAAAAAAAGAGGGAGAGAGAGATAGAGAGAGAGAGAGAGAGAGAATCTCCCAGGGGCAATGCCCTGCATGTCAGCAAACCTTTTTCCAGTCTCTCCAACTTTTCCTTTTATTCCATCCCAGATACTTGGAAATGTCCACAAGATCTATTTAATGTAATGTGAAGACACAAAACGCCTGCTTGTTAACTTTGTGTCCGACACTTCAGCCTGGCTGAGATGTTCAGAAGGTGCTGTTGGTGGAGCTGAAATAGCTGACGGAGGCAGTGTTTCTGCCTTATAATATATTCTGCATAAAACTCAGGCATTAGTGTCACTGCTTCTAAACGCCAGAAAACAAGTGTGCAGTCCTTCAGCGGAATGCTTGTGTGTGTGTGTGCTTGTCCGTGTGCAGGCACTTGCACCTTTCCTTAGAGGTGAAGTTCATATGCATATGCATAGGACACTGTGTGTGTGTGTGTGTGTGTGTGTGTGTGTGTGCATGTCTGACACTACCCTGCACACTGATGGAAACTTGTGGGATCGGGAATGCACGACACTGGTGGGAGTAGGGTTCACCTGGACTGAATCCTTTCCATGTTCAAAAAAGCCTTTTTAGATGTACTGTATGTCCACACTGATGATTATTGATCTATGCACTGACCAAGTAGCTGCATGTGCAAGATGTATATTGACAGCGTGCTTGTGTGTGTGTGTGTGTGTGTGTGCAGCTTCCCTGCAGCATGTCCTGAACGAGTACTCCCTGGTGAAGCCGGTGAGCGTGGACACGGATGGACGCTTCCTCTCCCACGCCGTCTCGGCTGACCGTCTGAGTGGGCTGCAGCACCGGCGAAGGAAGCGAGACGCGCACGAGCACACGGGGCCAGAGCACCACGAGACGCTCTTTTACAATGTGACTGTTTTCGGACAGGAGTTTCACATGCTCTTGAGGCGCAACTCGCGCTTGGTGGCCCCGGGGGCGACTATAGAGTGGCACGAGGAGGATAACCGAACCCGGACAGAGCCACTACTGCCCAGCAAATGCCTGTACGTGGGCCATGTTACTAACGTACCAGATACTTCAGTGGCCATTAGCAACTGTGACGGCCTGGTGAGTGAATTCTCTTCGAAATAAATAAGTAACATGGTTCTTGACTTGGGTCCAGAGTTATAGTAAGAGTTTTTTTGGGGCATTCATTTATTTCATAATGCAATGATTATTTTATTAAAGTAATGTCTGAGATTCTGCAGAAGGCACATGTATTGCAAAGTGTCTCCAAAATCAAAGTATTGGTGCCATCAGGGTCACTTGCCTTCATTACTCCAGACCAACAACCCACTGTGTGTTTTGTGCTCCACAGCAGATTGTGGCTAGCACTCTCGCCTTGCACCGGGGCATTGGTTTGCTCAGTGGTAAGTGGTAGTGTTTTTCGCCTGCCGTGCGGGTCCCGATGCCCAAACCCCAACCACTGGATGCAGTGCTGGTCCCAAGCCTGGATAAAATGGGAGGGTTGCGTCACCGTAAAACCTGTGACAAGTTGTTTTGCGAATTCACTGCAGCAACCCCTTTGACATGAACAGCCAAAAGACTAACAATAACATCTGTCGCCTTGCCCCTTCAGGGTCCGGGTTCGATTCCCGCCTCGAGGTCTGTGCATGGAGTTTGCATGTTCTCCCCATGCTTGGCGGGTTTCCTCCACGTACCTCTAGTTTCCACCCACAGTCCAAAAACATACAGATTAGGCTAATTGGTGTTCCCAAAGTGTCCTGTGTCACCCGGCTCCAGGCCTCCCGCGACTATCCTGTATACAGGATAAAGCGGTATAGACGATGAGCGAGTGATGAGTGAGCCTCACACCCTGCGAGAAATCTAATAAACCGCATCACACATCTTTGAAAATCTTCTAAAGATTCGTCTATTGAATTTTGATTGGATATTTAGTCATATTCATCGGCTCTCCTGTTTATTCCAGCAGCTTCGAGATCAGAACCGAGCGACTGGTTATTGGCAAAACAGAAAGCGCTGCTGGCATCGAACATTTATGTTGTTTATCAAAGATATCACACGTCTCATGTTTCCCCACCGAACATGCTCCCGATAACTAAAAGTCCATAAATGAAATAATAGAAGTGCTCATGAATATCTTGGAATTCCATCCACTTGGAAGTGGTTCTCCTGCGCCGAGCTACGAGCGTGTCCGGACGCCTCCCTGAAACGCCCGCGTGACCTCACGACTGCCGGCTCCTGTCTTCACCTACCGTAATGCTGTTTGACTGCAGGGAGAGAGATAGAGGCAGTAAGTGTGCCAGCCTTGCAGTGAACTTGCGCGCGCACACACACACACACACACACACACACACTTCCACACACATAGACACAGGGCATCCCTGGAGATGACGGACCCGGCTTGGAGTCTGGCCAAGCTGCATGGCAGGATTATTCCATCTGACCCGCAGTGCTTTTACTCAGTGCGGGGAATCTAGTGGGAAAACAGGCTTTTAGCATTCGCATGTGAGAGGCTTATAATTTAGTTACATTCCTGTTAGAGTTGACCCTTTGAGTCTAGGATACACATTTTAGTTCAAGTGTGTAACTCGTAGGTTGGTTTGTATTGTAATTATTATTATTATTATTATTAATATTATTAAGGCTGTCAATATTAATACAATATCAATATATAATATCAATATTCATTCCTTAAATTAATCATATGACCAGTTCAGTATCAGATTGACCCTAATGACTTCCCATAATTGCAGCGCGGTTACCCAGCTGTGTGATAATGGCACGTGCTGAAGTTTCTTTATATAAAGCTTCTAGGTGGACATTTGGATAAAGTTGTGTGCTCGAGCTACCTTCAAGAGCGAGCATGAGCTGTAAGATGTGGGAGTGGTGTCTCAGGCGGCTAAGACTCTAGGTTGTTGATTTCTGTTTCCTCTAACCAGTTTGTCATGCATGTTATTTATTCTAACATATCATGCTTATAATACAAGTAAATCTGAGTATTTCATAAATTGTAATTAATCGCGATTAATCATAGACTATTACTGTGATTAAGTAGATTAAAGAATTTTCAATCAATTGACAGCACTTATATTTATTATTCTTATTATTATTATTATTAATGACACTGAATAACACACACATTGCATGCACGCCTTTCTTTGCGAATACAGTCTGTTATCTATTGGCTTAGCGTACAGATGAAAACGGTGTTTGCCCGAGCAGTTTCCTAATACAGCATATTTCTCTGACTTTCTGAAACTCTAGCATTAGCGCTACCCGCGCTTGAAGACTCAGCTCCTCTGAGAGCACTTTGTTGCAGAAACACCCTCAGCTCTCTGCCTCTGATTTATGTCTATCTAGAAATGCGCTCTCTTTTGCCATAAGGCTACTTCTTAACATGATCGATCACCGGGTTTTCCTCTCATACCGGATTGCAGCGTTGACGGTTTTGAAGCATGTGACCAGCTAGTAGTGCAGTAGGTTCCTCTAGAGCTCCTGAAACTTGGCAATAATACTGAGGGACTTGATTGCAGGCGGCATGGTAGCTTAGTAGCTGAGTGGTTGGCACTGTGACCTCCAGGGTCAGGGTTCAATTCCCCCTATGTGTGCATGGAGTTTGCATGTTCTCCCCGTGCTTGGTGGGCTTCCTCTGGGTGCTCCGGTTTCCTCCCTCCGTCCAAAGACATGCAGATTAGACTAATTGGTGGGATAAATAATAGACGATGAGTGACTCGTTTGCGCAGGAATCTGAAGGATTGAAATATTTTATTTAATCCTTTACTATACGATGTGCTTTGACTTCTCCGACTGCGTACCGGCGAACACGATCGTGTAGCCGCCTGCCTTCTTATGATAAGTCTAATTTAAGGGTGTACACTAGGAGACTCTTTGGTTAGAGCTCTGCATAGTAGAACAGTAGGTCATGAGTTCAAATCCCAGTACTGTCACTGCTAGGTTTTGGAGCAACTTCCAGCTGCTTGGCTCATTGGGAAGCCATTTATAATGTGTAAATTTAAAGATCATTACAATGTGGTTCATTTTGTTAAAGCACTTCAGGTTAAATGTTTAGTTTGTCGGAGACCCTGTGGGATCACGATATGATAAATAGACTTTATTCAGGTTAAAGGAGCTCATCCAGACAATCCTAAAGCTTACAATCAGATTAATGCTTTGTACTTAAATGCAGTAGGAATGTAAACTTTCATTTGAACACAGAGGAACGAAAACGAGCATTTCGGAGCAAGTCAGTGGATTTAAAATCTGAGGGGTGTTCACCGGGACTGATATATAATCCCCTGCTACACTAATGCAGTGTTTCAGTAAGGTTTTAAAAGTTTTCTTTCTATGCCGGAGCCATGATCAGATTGTCTGATTCAAGTCTGAAACGCTGGCCTCCCAGGAACTCCTTTAACGTCCCAGACGTGTGGAAATGGTTTGGAGCGAGGTCATACGTGGGGATGTGGCGATAACTCCCAGTTCCCAGAGTTCCTATAATGTGCAAGTGGTGTTGGTGAATGATTGTGTGTTCAGTTCTCACAGACAGATGCGTCTCTACCGCAAGTTGCCGACAAGTTATCCGTCGTTTTCCATGTTTGGTGAATCTGTGTGGTGTTATCAGGAAGTACTCAAATCTCTCAAATTTCTCTGAAGTATGATGCTGAAAATGATTTTCATAATCTCATAATTTCTGTTACTTGCTTATGATCCAGAGAGGATTTTTTTTTATGTATTCCTTAAGTTCCTAAGTTATACTATACATTTTTAGCATGGGTATAATTCTTATAACTAATAATACAAGCAATAAATAGAACCTTACCGTCTGGAATGATGTCATGGAAAATAAAGGACTTTAACATATGAACTGGCGGCACAGTGGCTTAGTGGTTAGCACTATCGCCTTGTACCTCCAGGGTCTGTGTTTGATTCCCACCTTGCATGTTCTCCCCGTGCTTGGTGGGTTTCCTCCGGGTACTCCGGTTTCCTCCCACAGTCCAACATACGTGTGTGCGCGTGTAAAGCAAAAGAAAGTCTCATTAGAGAGGTTAAAGATCCATTTCTCCTTCTCTGTTTCAGCCTGACGTTGTGTGCGCGCGCGTAATTTGACACCGTGCCCCTTCACACACACACTCTCGCCTTTACACATCCCCCCCACACCCTCTCGGCTTCACACACACACACACACACTCTCTGCTCTACACAGAAAGACTGCTCTGTCGCGATTCTTTTCAAAGGTAAAGTTCAGGTTCATTTGTTTGTTTGTTTGTTTGTTTTACATGCAGACATGCAGATTTGGCTAATTTGTGCTCCAAAACCTCCCATAGTGTGTGAATGAGTATGTGTGTGTGCCCTGCAATGGATTGGCACCCTGCACAGGGTGTACCCCACCTCATGCCCTAAGTCTTCGGGGACCCTGTATACAGGATAAAGCGGTATAGATGAGGAGTGAAGTGAACATTTGAACTGTAGCTGTCAATCGCAACGTAGCATCGTGTACTTCCGAAGGAAACAGTTTCAGAATGTGTAATGCATTTTTTGATGCATCATTTTTTCCCATATACTCTGTCGTATACTCCAGAAAATATGGTACTAGCATTAACTGTCCTGGATGTTCGGAATAAATGTATCTACGACAGCAATTTTTTCCCGCCTCAAGCTTTTCCTCAGGCAGGTTGATCAGAGACGGGACACTCGTTTATTTCAAGAGCAAGTGGACGCTCGTGTTGCGCAATCACGGCTGCGCTAGGGCGCGTTCCTAGACAGCTAGGCGATGCAAAATATACACAGCATTGTAGCTAAACAGGCTTATTGTGTACTTCTTGTCATGCATATTTAATGACTATGGCCACATCCAGGAACAAACACACTATACACAAACACACACACTTAGGACACACGCTAGCTGCCTTACTATCCATTCTAATTATTAATGCAGCTCATTTATGCTGTACTACAACTAAATCACACCCCAACTTCAACTACCAAAAGGAAACATTTTTCCCTTTTTTATTAACTGTGGTATATACATAACTTATACTGCATAACTTATTCATACAAATAAAAATGTAATAATACAAAGAAAGATGTATTTTGAGTATCTTACGCCTTGTTTGCGCGAAACTTCTTTCATCGACCGGGTTTCTGGCATAAACCTGCTCATAACGTCCCTTTTCCCTATTCAACATTTTGTTTAAATTTTTGTTTAACATTGAATTTATGGTGCAGGTTTAACTTCGGGCAAATACCGGAGGACTGGCAAAGTTTCATTAAATTCTATGTGGCCAGTTTTGAGTGATGCTGTGACAAAATCGGCTGGACAGACATACAGATTTACGGACAGACAGAAATTTTTCGGAGACGGTTTTCTGGTCCTCCAGTGTATGAAACGTAAAGATATCATCGAAAGACCGAGTTCTGATCAATGTACAGACAAAACCTTTCGTTTATGTATATAGATGTATCCTCATGGGCAAAACCTAGTCCTTACCAAGATATAAAATAATATATGCACACATTCACACCTAAAGACACGTTCATTTATTCACCATAAATCCAGGTTTTCTCTTTTTGTTATTGCATTCCAGGTTTTTATCTGTAGCATGTAATTAAAAAAAAAAGTTTTATCAAAAATATTAGATGCTTTTTTTTTTTTTTTTTAATCTGATCAATTATTATAGAACTTTTATTCTTGACGTTTCCTTTCACAGAACCTTTAAACTTATCATTTTGTTGCAGAAGCAACTTATTTATTATTATTATTGTTGTTGACATTATTTATAAGCCGAGTTGTTTTCGAGCGGTTGAGGTTTGGATTAAATCCATCTGATTCAAGCGTTTGGATAGAGGAACTCAAATTAATAAGCAGATGTTCCCCCTGGATATTCTTCACTTTTTATACTTCCAGTTTAGGGACCGTGGCTATAACAGAATAATGAGAGTTAAAAAGTACAGTAGCTCCCGGGACTTTGACGATACTTTACAAGTATTACAGTCTATTAGTATTTCTGTTCATATCCTTCTTTTCATATTCACTGGATTCTTCTTCACAGTGCATTGTTGGTGTTAGGCTTTTTTGAGGACGCCCGGAGCTCCTGTTTCCATAAAGAATTCATCTCCAAGAGTTGATACAGAATGTGATGAAAAACATAAAGCGATCAGGGTCCAGAGGCGGAGACTCGAGCAGCCAGGAAGGCTACTGTAACGACCTAGAGATGGGAATCATAATATATATAAAAATAAATAATTTGCTTTTACTACGCCGAATGCTGCGCTGCCTGCTAATGTGTGCATGGTTTAAAGTGCGCCACCTGTAGGATTATAGAGGAACTGCAACATTTTTTTACGATGGAGTAGTGTTTAACACTGGGGTCTCGCACTTCCAGGGTTTGTGGAGTTTGCATGTTCTCCATGTGCTTGGAAAGATTCCTCTGGGTCCTCCGGTTTCCTCCAACATTCCAAAGACATGCAGATTAGGTCTATTGGTGTTTCCAAATTGCCTGTAATGTGTGAATCACAATCTGACCCCTTAAGTAACTGCCACAGAAACGCCAGATACATCTCCAGGGTGGGGAGAATCCATCGCCTTATGAACCGGATAGCATGTGGACGGACCAAAATATCAAAAATCCCAGGGTGTACCCTGCCTCGTACCAAATTCCATAAATGGAACATGGATGAATGGGAAAAAAATTGGTTTTGGAGTTGAGGAACACGATGCATAATCATAATCTCTACAAATAACCACTCTGTACACCCGTGGTGAGCAGAAAAGCATCTCAGAATGCTCAAAGAAGACAAACTACAACAGAAGAAGGCCGTCTCAGGTTCTGCTCCTGTTAGTCAAGCGCAGGAATCTGAAGCTACAGTGTTATTTTAGTTTTGTGTGATCGTCCGTCTCTCAGCACCGTTTTTTTCCTCCTTCATGCCAGCGCTTAACAAGCTCTTCCTTATGCTGCTTCTCCACAGCATTGTATCTGAGCAGATTTCCTTGGCAGTCTGCACTTCTCTGCAAGCCTGCAAACCTCTGCAGAATACACCCACCACTCGGCACCGGCTCTGTCAGTGGCAGTGGGGCTCGAGCACCAAGGTGCATGCTGGGAGGCCCAAAGCCCTGCTAAGTGAGAAGTGAGTAGGAGGCGATGCGGCGACTGCGTGCCTCGATTCTCCAGCAGGGGCACAAGCTGTTGCCGACACTACTGCTGTTTTTCTTGTTCTAAAGCGGATGTGCCACCTACACAGAAGACACGTGTGGCGGTGTTTGTATTCCGTCTTCTTCCTGGTCGACTGGGAAGCCGGTCTTCATGAGGAGCGCATCCTTGTTGCGCGTTTCCTCTGGCTTCGTCCTCACGTGTGCCAAGTTTGCTATGGGAGTGCATTCCACACGGCGTTCAGAGAGGTGGCTTGTTCCGACAAATTAATTTCAGGAGCAGATGTTTTACTTGTTCTTGTCTGAGAATGTTCAGGTTTTTTTTCACATGGGGTGAAAGCAAGCAGCTTTATCATGCAGTCTGTTGAACACAGTGTTTGATATGAGGCTCACGTTTCGATATATCTGCGTATCGGATAAGAGTTCCATTCTGCCTCTGATGTTTCATTTAAAGCTTGTAAACTTACTAAAAGGAGATCTTTATTAGATCAGTATCGGGTATCGCCAAGAAGCTCTGAGCACTCGGATTGATATTGCATTAAAAATGGAGAAGCGGGTTGCTGTGCCATGTTCACTACATAGTGTGTGACATAGTGGCATATTCGACCTTTTACTGAGGAAATAAAATACAGAAAACGATTAGACCAATAAAAATGATATGAGTAACATTTTTTTGTTTTGTTTTGTTTTTGCTGCCAGATGTGCTTTTTTGTGACATGAAACATTCCCTAGAGTTCGTATAGATTTGAAAAACAAAAACCTCCACTAGATCTAGTAGGGATAGGAATCGCCAGGGATCACCCGATACGACGTTATCACGATACCTAGACGCCGATTTGATTTGCATTGCGATTCTGTGAGCTGCCATCATGACTTCATAAATATCTTGAGTCAAATTTTTTTTTTCTTAGCACATAATTTGCTCTGTGCTGCCTGCGAATGTGTGAACGGCTTAGAGCACCACCTGTAGGATTATAGAGGAACTGCAACACCAAAACTCAAACGCAAACATTTAAATTCTTTTTAAATAATTAGAAAAAATAAATCTTTGAGTCAGTTTAAATCTGCAGACGTATATACAGTACAGGCCGAAAGTTTGGACACACCTTCTCATCTATCTGTCAATGTGTTTTCTTCATTTTCATGACCATTTACATTGGTAGATTCTCACTGAAGGCATCAAAACTATGAATGAACA
>JAQMYG010000011.1:4157538-4176188 GCA_030014215.1 Clariallabes teugelsi
GTAGTAGTAGCCTTAATGTGGGAGCCCCCTAGTGACGGGGAGGAATTGGACACAACTAAATTAGGGAGAAAATCGGGAATGTTTTTTATTTTAATTAATGAAAAAAAAAAAAAGAAATGCTTCCATCAATTACGTCCAGGTCCTGAAGCTGCAAAGCAGCCCCAGACCGTCACACTACCACCACCGTGTTTCACTGCGGAAGCACTGCGGAAAAATGTGCACATTTTTTATGAAAATGTGCACAAAAATTTGGGGACGAAAATTTTTGGAAAATGTCATCAGTGGCTTTCGCTTTGTAACTTCGCCATTTGTCTATAATGATTTTTAAAAAAGTCTAATTGTGCATAATAGAGACTCTTTAATTGATTTAACAGAAATATCGGTTTACGTGATAGAATTTTCAAGGACGGTCCACAACATTGCATTTGACTGTAAATGTTTAAAAATGTGTAATGTTTTGTTAATTAATTGATTCAAATGTGCTCCTGTGATACTGTAGAAATACAGATAGAAATAACGCCATTCTGCTTCACATCACTCTGGTGTGGATGATTTCCCTATGATTTCCCTAGCAAGGTCTGTGTATGTGTGTGTGTGTGTGTGTGTGTGTCATTTCCTTCTTCCATTATGCTTTCCCTTTTATCTTTCCTTCCTCGAGATTAACTTTGATTCTGTCACAGCTATCTGACGCTTTTTTTTCTTTTCCTGATTAGAGTGAACGCTCTGCTGTTCAAAGTGTGTTGCAGATGATTAATCGCATTTTTCTTTTCTTCTTTTTTTTCCAAGGTAATTAGTATAGTGTAGCTAAACAAATAATAATATGTACGTCAGAGCACATATAATCAGGGACTCTAAGATAATGCTAGCTTGTAAGTCCTCTGCTTGTTAAATAATGATGAAATACCCTGGAAATTGTGGGCAAACAAGGAAAATGAAAGTTGGCCTCTGCGATCACAGCAAATAACCCAGGTTGAAGAGGACACAAACCTCTGGCCCTAGTCTAGTGTAGTAGATTAGATTTCTTTTTTTTTTTTTATAAGGACACGTTCATAAAGTGCTGAGGCACGCTTTATATCTGGCCTCACTGACGTCTGTGCAGA
This sequence comes from Clariallabes teugelsi, assembly GCA_030014215.1. Taxonomy (NCBI): domain Eukaryota; kingdom Metazoa; phylum Chordata; class Actinopteri; order Siluriformes; family Clariidae; genus Clariallabes; species Clariallabes teugelsi. Next base: position 4,158,639 of record JAQMYG010000011.1, read on the forward strand.
AAGTGGGCTGCGATAACGTGATCGCGTCCGAGCTGGAGGAAGACAAGTGCGGCGTGTGCGGGGGGAACAACTCCACCTGCAAGATCGTCAAAGGCAACTTCACGCGGAGCACCAGGAAGCCAGGTGAGCGTTCCGGGCGTCTGTACATACTGTACTGTGTTTCTTCTCTCTCTGTGGGTTTCCTCGGGGTTTTCCAGTTTTCTTGGAAAAATGTCGAGTAGTGAATAAATTTCTACGTATGATGCAAACGATGTGGAAAATAACAGAAATAAAATTGTATTTAAGTGCTAATGATAATTATGTCACATGATGTTGTGCACATGCTTGCATATGTAAGCTTATTCAGCCAAAACACAGTATTGGTGCTGATTTTTTCCTTCTGTTATACATATGATACAGAAAATGTGTTCGCCAAAGAAGCTCTTTCTAAAGTTTATCCAACGTGGAAGTGACCGATCTTGCTTCTCTACATATTCCAAGTTGCTAACTTCAGGCGTTTTGGAGAGATGATTTTATATGTAAATTTTCAGTGTTATACTGTATCACTTAAAATGCACATTGTTCATATTTCTTCATAAGTATTGATACTAATATTGGTGTAAGCTTCTATAAGCATACAGTATATTCTGTAAAATTTGTCGTGTGAATTGTTTTTTTGGTAAAATCTTAAAAAAGCAAAAAATCTGTAGTGTCCGTAACCATGTCAAATTCATATGGTGATATCGCAACAATTTCACATTTTTCTTTTTGGTTTTATGTGAAATCATTTCATCTGAATGACAATTAAGATCATTAAAAGATTTAAATTCAAAAAGGTTACAGACACTACATAATGTAAAAAGGCCATGAAATAGTTTTTTATCAAATGTGTTTATTTTTATCTGATAAAAACATAAATGTGTATGCATATTTACAAAAAATATGTTTTTCACCTAGGTGAGACAGTTTTAGCACCAATAACAATGATGTTTTTGTATTCAGTGGCTTAAAACTGCTGGTTTTCCAGAATCATGTAAAACTAACATTAGAGTAACGGTGCAGCGCCAATAACGATGTAATTCCAGCTCCTAGTTGGATCTGTATATGGAAAACATCTCCTAGGCTTTCTAATGCATGCCCATTTCTAGGACAGCAAAGCATTTTCGAATTGACTTGCTTTCTCATAAGTAGCTTTTTTCTGAAATAAACACTTTAGGTTTCCTGAAGATCCTGGAAATCCCCAGAGGAGCGAGGCACATCCTGATCCAGGAGTTTAAAGGATCCCCACATATTCTCGGTAAGAAGCTTCACCTAAATGATTCATTCCTGAAAACTCTCCTCCTCTTAGCTCAAGAGTTCAAGTGCTTGGCCTCCCACAGCTTGTTATTGATAGGCTCTTCTTGGCATTGAGAGCTTTACTCGTTCCAGCTTGCCTGAGAAGTTTCCAGACGTCTAGAAAGTAATGCCTCTGGTGGTGCTGATTTATCTTCGTTTATCTCCAACAACCCAAATCACAACTTATCCAACACTGATCTTAGTTTGTTCTTGTTGAATGTTTTTCATTCATGCTGCGCTGAGAGTCGTAGTTGTAACGTCCGCTGTATTTTTTCCCCGTTAGCGGTGAAGAACCAGGCCACGGACGACTTGTTCCTGAACGACGAGGGCGAGTTTCCCGAGACCAGGTCGGTGATCGAGAAAGGTGTTCTCTGGGAGTACAGCAACGACGATGACATGGAAACAGTCCAGAGCACAGGCCCGCTGAGTTACGGAGTCCTCGTCATGGTAATGATAGTGATTGTGTGTAACAGTCCAGATGGTGGTGTTTGTGTTTTCCTAACTAGGGATAATTAATGGTTGTGAGTTTAAACAATTTGACAGGGCTGAATTATTTTTCGTGCTCTGTAATGATGACAGACAATAATGCCAGAACTGTCCGTGTGACTTAAATATCCAAACTTGTTGCAACTGAAATATTGTTCCAAATAATTACTTAGAAAAATAATCACTAGAAATCAACCCCAGTAATATAAACTAACCGACACACACGAACACACATCACCTGGACTTTTCCATCGTTCTGTTTTCTATGCAGATGATGTTTAGATATCACATATTTTTGATAATCGGTATATAAACCGATTATACATAACATTATTGATTAGGTCCCCCTTTTGCCAACCAAACAGTAATGCCCTTTGTGTTCTGACACCTTTCTATCACAACCAGCATTAACATTTTCAACAATTTGAGCTCTTCCACTGGATCAGACTACACGGCCCAGCCTTCACTCACCATGTGCATCAGTGAGCCTTGGCCACCCATGACCCTGTCACCGGTTCACCTTCCTTGAATTAATGTCCTGACCATTGCAGACTGAGAATATCCCATTAGAGCTGCAGTTTTGGAGTTGCGCTGACCCATCCCCATCTTGCCCTCATCACTTGTATCAAATCCTTACGGTTGACCCGGTCGCTGGTTAACTGGTTTCCTTCTGTGGACCACTTTTGTTAGATCCTGACCACTGGAGACCGGGAACATCCAACAAGACCTGCAGTTTGCTCCAACCCAGTCGTCTAGACATCCCAATTTGGCCTTTCTCAGTAGCCACAGTTGCAATATCCCATTACAACGGAATCAGGATTTGAAGGACTGCGATGAGTGCAATATTGTGATGGGTCAGAGCAATTCCAAAACTGCAGCTCTTATGGGATATTCTCAGCCTGCAGTCGTCAGGAAGGAAAACCAGAGACATGGTCATAGGTGGCCAAGGCTCACTGATGGGGAGTGAAGGCTGGCTCGCGTAGTCCATTCCAATAGAAGAGCTCAAATTGATGCTGGTTGTGATTGAAAGGGGTCAGAGCACATGGTGCATCACTTTTTTGTAAAGAAAAATGTAAAGAATTCTGTCTGGTGTACGTGATCATGAGTTCCATTCGATCTTACTGATGTGTATTGTTATTTTTAAAAGAACATCATCAAATTTCATAAAAGGAAAAATGACTATAGACGCAGACGTTTTGGCCTCAATTGAAGAAAAGAATAGTATAGAAAAAAGTCTATGTACTTTTCTTTTTGAGACTTGTTGCAGTTGACTGAATTGATTCTGACTTGTTTTTCCTCCCCAGGTCCAGTCCCATGGTACATCTAAAGTCACTCTGTCCTATAGGTACATTCTACCTGAGGATCCGTCATCATCAATGGAGAACAGCTTACCTCAGGAATACACCGCGTACTTCGAGTGGGCTCTGAAGAAATGGTCCCACTGCTCCAAGCCGTGTGGTGGAGGTACGCTAGATCAGAAAAGATCAGATTCATGTCCTCTGCTTGAACAGAGTTTGCATGGTTGTGTGTTTTCCTGCGTTGCAGGTAAGCAGTATACGCGATTTGGCTGTCGCAGGAAGTCCGATGGCAAGATGATGCACCGCACGTTTTGCGCCAACATCCCCAAACCCCGTGCCATCAGCCGGGCCTGTAACGTGAAGCAGTGCTCCGAGCCCGTGTAAGCAATACTATCCAGGATAGCAGTTTAGCCCAAACTAGGGGGTATTACTAAGGGGTATTACTAAGGGGTATTGAGACCGACAAAATGATATGTACTGTATGTATTTGTTTTATAGCTGGGTGACTGGAGACTGGGAGGAGTGCAGTAAGTCATGCGGTAAGACAGGGACTCAGACTCGACCGGTGCGCTGCGTGAGGCCTCAGGAAGACGGCGCGCAGAAAGTGGTCAACTCCAAATACTGCGGTGACGATCGTCCTGAGGGCCGGCGCTCCTGTAACCGCCACCTCTGTCCCGCTCAGTGGAGAACTGGACCGTGGTCCCTGGTGAGTCTCTCCATCCTAAAAAGAGAAAAAAGAGGATACAGGGGTACCTCGTCATATGGAAGACCCGCCATAAGAATTTTCACCTTAAAAACTTGTCTTGCCATACGAAGCATACGAAGCGACCAAACCGAGCCGAACTGAACGGCCTGTAAGTTTCGCGTACATCCGGGAGACATTCAGAACTAAGCCAAGCGAATAAAAATGAATGCTTTTTTTGGTGGGGGGGAGATTTTGTAAAGACATAGCACCATGAGTCCAACGAAACTTAGCAGGGACCAAAACAGAGCTGATTTTAGTTTCATTTTAAAACCAACGATGCCAAGAGGAATCATTAATTAAGGAGGTATAATGTCTATTTATTTAATATTTTACTTAATTTGCATGTCTTTTCTTAATGTTTAGTTTTTTTATATCCAAAATTATGATCATAGAGTTGGAAATTGGTAATACTGGAAACATTATTGGGCGGCTGGAACGGATTATCTACATTTACATTGTTTCCTATGGGGAAATGCGCTTCGCAATACGAAATTTCACTTTAACAACTCGTTTGCCGAGGTGCCGCTGTGTATGGTAGAGCTGTATATGATTCGAGACTGTGATCACTTCTTAACATGCCTGTTTTTGCAGTGCTCCGTCACGTGTGGAAACGGAACCAAGGACCGCCTGGTTATATGTAGCACCGCCGACAACTCCATCGGGATCTGTAGGGACAAAAAGCCTGAAAATGTCCAGAGCTGTCAACTGACGCCATGTTCGAGTAAGTACCCATAAACATCTCTCTCATTTCACTAACACAGTATTATCATATCATAATAAAGATGAGCAAAAATCCCCACCAAGATTCCCACCTCGGGTCTGTGTGCGTGGAGTTTGCATGTTCTCCTCGTGATTGGTGGGTTTCCTCCAGGTACTCCGGTTTCCTCCCACAGTCTAAAGACATGCAGATTAGGCTAATTGGCGTTCCCAAATTGCCCGGAGTGTATGTGCGTGTGTGTGTGTGCGAAAGATTGGCACCATATCCAGGGTGTACCCCACCTTTTTCCCTAAGTCTCCTGGGATACCCTCCAGTCATAAACACTCACAGCCATGTACTGTACCGTATGACGAGTTCCTCATCTTACTCGCCGTTCTCTTTCTCTCTCCAGGCGATAAGGGGAACTTCCTGATCCAGTGGCTTTCCAGAACCAACCCCGAGTTCCCGGCGCCCAAGATCTCGTCAAGTAAACGTCCCCTCTCCAGCGGCCAGGCAACCGCGTGCACGGCGCCCTCTCCCGCCTGCCACCTGGCGCTCTCTCTGGCCCTCTGGCTCTGCTACACTCTGCCTTGACTGCTCTCGCTCTTGCTCCCTGGAGCCCGCTGCTTATCTCTCCCTCTCCTCTTGCTCCTCTTTAAGGAGTTTAGGGGGCTGTTTTTTACCTGGCTGTCCTCCTCTTCTTACGGCCCACTCGGGCTCAGAATCGATCAGGTCGGAGGGTCGCGGTGTAACAGGAAGTGAGGTTGAGGTTTTTTGTTCGTGTCCTAGACGGGGAAGGTTTTCGTCCTTCTGTAGGAGAACACTTTGGGGTGGTTTGTATTATATTATAAGTAAATACTATATAATTAAAATCAGTATATATATTTAAAACACAGAAGGTGTGGATGAAGAGTCTTGGCCATCTTGACTGTTATATTTTATTCTGTATTTTTGTACATAATAACCTGAATAACCTTTTAAATAATATAAACCTACAGTGTTTAATTGAGAAAAAACAAAGAGAGTACGAAGGAACGACGTTACGACAGACTCACTCTTCATTTCTGCTGCTTTTTCATGTCCGTGTTGGATTTTTCGGATTTACAGGACAATCAAATACCTCATGCTTCATCGTGTAATAAAAAACAATAAAAGATACATCTTAGCATTTCTACCGTATAAAGGACTTGAACTCTATCGAGGATTTACGGGACGCGTCTTCACCCCATGTCTCGTCCAGTGAAAGCTTGAAAAGAGACAGCTCGAGGAGAGACGAGGATTCGAACCCGGGGCCGAGACGGACGGTGTTTGTTTACAGGAATCGCGTCATCGTGCTTTGTCGCTCTGTAACACATGCAATCTGTGGTACAGTTATATTTTATACACTACACAGCGAGAGAAAAAAAAAAAATATATATAGAAATGTATATCTATATAAATATATAAATATAAATATACAGTATGTATATGATGAATATATTCAGTGACCTTAATGACTGTTATTATTTCCGCATCTAATCTAATCATCTTAATCTTATTCGATTAAGAAAAAAACGTATATTGTACAGTACTGTACTTGATGTCTATATTTTGTGACCTGGAAAGATTTACAAGTGTTTAAAGCGTAAAGTTTAAGCGTTGAAGAAGATTCTATAGAGCGAGATATTCAGGGTATTCTCTAGAGAGTTTTTGTCTTTTTTGTCTTTTTTTTTTTTTTTCAAAACTCCCAGAGTAAGAAAGGTCAGGAATGTCAAGAAGCTCATGTTGCATACGGATCTCTCTCTCTCTCACACACACACACACTTACACACATACACTCACACACCTGGCAATACAAGAGCATCACCTACAGACCGTATATTGTTTTACAACACATTATCAGAAAAAAAAACAAAAAAAAAACAATGCATATATTTTCTTCTATTGCATTATTCTACTCCAAAAAAAAAAAAAAAAAAAAAAAAAAAGGTTACTGGTTTCGGTAATCTTAATTCCAATATCTTGATTCCTAGACGTACATTCTCGAACCTGTTGTCTCTGTTGTTCCCCCATCACGATTGTCCCTGTGTCTTTTTTCTTTTTTTTTCTTTTTTTTTTTGGTTGTTGTTGTCGTCTTAATATCGACATTTCAGAAAATCTGGATGGAAGAAAGTGTTTAACCAAAGTGTTTACCAAACTGTGAATGATGTAACATTTCTAAACAGTTTACATTGTAAAAAAAAAAAAAAAAAAGTGTCGTATTGTCCGTGGTGTATATTTGACGAGGACCGGGTGTTATTCGTGCGGCTCGTTGTCGGCCGCGTCTACGAGGAATAAAAGGTCAAGTCACGTTGAATATCCAGACTTCAGTACTGATTTGTTTAGCACACATATCCGAATTCTTTCTATTCATTTCCTTTTTCATCCCTCTTTCCTTCTGCACATTCCAAAAATTCTTCCAAAAAATGCTCGTTATGTGTTTACAATTGTTTGTTCTGTTTTTTTTCCTTCTCTTTGTTCTAGAAGTGCGCTGTATAGGAGACAAGTCCGTCTTCTGTCGCATGGAGGCGCTGAATAAGTACTGCTCGAACCCTGGATACAGGCAGATGTGCTGCAAAACCTGCAGCGAGAACGTCACTTCAAATCTCAACGTCACCCACACCACCGTGTCTCCACGGCCTCACCGTCTCTACACCACCCAGTCCGTCACCCGCGTCTCCACCGCCAAACCCCGGAGACGCACGACCACCCCGATCCCCATCCGTCTGAGCCGAGGAACCGCTCGGAGTTTCGTCCCGGAGGAAACGGACGGTCCGAGCGCCTCGTCCGAAGAGGACGAAATCACGGAACCCTGGAGGGTCGAGATCGTCACGGAGGTCCCCGAGTCCACGTCCAGGTTTGAGGACCTTTCACAAGCCACCACCACCAGATATCTGGTAACCGCGAAACCGGTTACGACGACGTCAGCGCCACGTGGGGTCACTAGTGCGAGTCTTCCCAGTGTTGTAAATCTGCACTTATCAGAAGACAGGAAGGAGAACGACTCCATCGACGTGTCGTACAGAATAGTAAACGTTAACGAAGTCACGAGTCAGAATCATTTTACGCCGAAAAAGCGCGAGAGAACGCAGAATAAAAGAATCCAGCAGCTTCTCGAGGAAAAACGGAGGCAAGACTTTCTCAAAAGATTCAAACGGAAACCCGGAGACTGATTTGATGTTTGATCTGTCAGGATTGTTTTTTTTTTTTTCTTTCCTTCTTTCTTCCATGTCATAGAACCACTTCAGTCTCCGAGATGGATTGTAACACCTGTATGAAATTCACCTTCAGAACATTTATCTCTCATTTGCATTCGTCTGTGTTTTCATATGAAAGCTTTGCACTTTTTTTGTGTTTTTTTTTCCCCTTCGCTCTCACTATACACACCATCCCGTATTAAACGCCGTCATAGTAGAGATTCTTTTAACCTGGAAACTAAACAGACTGAACTGTTATATAGTTTGTGTAATAATCCGCTCGGCCAATCGTGTGACGGAAGCTGGAGGTATAAAAGCATGCGAGTAGAAGGTCAAGAGCTTTGGTTAATGTTCGCATCAAAACTTCAACACTGGGAGAAAATGTGATTTTTCTTTGACTGTGACTTGGTTCTTGGTGCTATTGTGAGTATTCCAGAAAACTGCTGATCTGGCATTTCCATGCACACCACTAGACTAGAAGAATCCATCCGTTCTCTTATAATATCTCACATCAACAAGGTGCTTCTGCAAACAGAACTCAGGCCTTTTTAAATAACGCTCTTCCTCATTTGTGCAAAAAAAAACCTCGTCATATATAAAATACGTCATGTTTCGCTGCCCCACCTATAAACCCATGTTACTAGGGTTCATAGTATATATTGATTATTTGTTAAGTATATTCGATTATGTACAGAATGACAGATAATGTTAAAATGTCAGAAAGTCCCAGCATTGGTAAAACTATAGGGATTATCGTCACAGAGGAGACTTTGGGCAATTTGGGACCAATTAACCTTAATCTGGATGTCTTTGGACTGTGGGAGGAAACCGGCACACCCGGAGGAAACCAACCAAAAGGACAGGGAGAACGTGCACACTCCACGCATTGCAGACTCGAATCGGGAATCGAACCCGGACCCTGGAGGTGCAAAGCGACAGCACTAACCACTTAGACACCTATAGGGTTTATATTAAGATAAAAGAACAGAGCTATCACTGATAAAACTGTATTATATGAGGGCTGTTCAAGCCAATTTTTCACTGATGAAATTTCTCATGAATGAAGAAGGCAAAAAAAACAAAAAAAAACAATCGGCATTTACAGACGACTTCAAGCACAGTACTGTGGTGACGTTCTTAGCCGCAGTAATACTGTACATCTGGGTGGTGCAGAAGGCTTTACGTCTCTTAATCAATTATTCATGAACATCACTTGCATATTGCGGGAACTCAGCTGGGAGTGAAGCCATTTCAACATTTTTAAGGCGTTAAAGGAGTTCCTGGGAGGCCGGTGTTTTAGACGTACAGTAAAGCAGGCAAGTCTGATGATGGTGCTGGTGTACTGAGAAAACATTTTGAAACACTGGGGGGTTTTTACTCTCATCACTGTGTTCGGTCAAAAGTGCACAATCAAAAAGTCCCGGTTTGACTTGAACATAAATGTATTTTATTTTATTCCATTACCATTCAAATCTATAGGGTAGGAGTTACTGATAAAGTTGCACAGAGTGATTGATCTATACGTTGATACCAAAACATGAGTTTGCTTCTCATCAGAAGGTACAGAAAAACCTCCTGTTTTTAAAAATCACACTGTACATGTGTTCAAGGCCCAACGGATGTTCTTCGTTTTTGATGGAACATTTAAAACTTTAAGCTCTTGACCCCCGTGAGTTTTTTCCCACATGATCGGCTGAGCGGATGATCACGTAAGCACTCAGGTGTTCATATTAAAGTGGCCGTTAAATATGGAGTCGACTCCAAATACGTCATCCGCGGACACGCTTTGATTTTCTTGTGCTTTCCTGACGAACATCTCATTTCTTATTTTTCTTACTAGGAAACGATTAATGACAGTTATGGATTAGCAAGGAAATTTGGGGAAAATCATTTGAAAAATCTGGATTTTTTATTTTTTTTTCATGACGGAGCAAGATCCATGTTATATGCATGATTTATGTTTTTGTGTGTATCAGTCACAAAGTGTCCAAGAAATACAGTAGGAATTGAAAATACAAAAATTTCTGACTAGGTTTAATAGTAATTTTTTTTTTAGAGACGTACATTGCATTAGTTTTACATTTCATATGTTTTTTTTTTGTTTTGTTTGTAAAACCATAAATTTTTCAGCAGGAGAGTGTCAACATTTTAAAGGATATTCAAATATCCATTTTTATTGTCATCTATACCAAGATTGTACTAAATAATGCAGAATCTCTGTTCTTACAACATGAGCACGATGGACCAAAAACCTCTTATTTACTTTTTTTTTATTATTTTGGGATTTTATGAGCTACGTCTATTTTCGTCACACCATTCAGATCCATTTAGTCTCACACTTCATCTACCCGACCCTATACACACGACATCCGATCCCTGCACAAATATGAACCTCCTCATGTGTGTTGTATATATGAATTTTCTATTTTTTATATTTATTGAAGATCCATTTAGGATTGTTGTTTCTTCTGTTCGGTGCAAGCGCCTTGCTGGAGCGTCCACGCTGTCCACGCTGTCCATGCTGTCTGAAACCGTTCTCTTCAAGACACGAGTGCACGCGCATTCTTTCATACATTATTCCAATAAAATTGCAAGTCAACTCAAGTCTTCTGGTTGTGTTTTTCATAAGAAGTTCATAAGAAGAGATACAGGTAGAGGGTTGGTGTGATGTTTTCTTTGGACGCACTTGGGTCTGTTCTGTCTTCTATCCATAAGGTGGCAGTGCTGGTCTGCTTTAGATATACAGTATAACAACATACGAGGGGTGCTCAAGTCAAACTTGACATGAAATTTCTGGTGACTGAAGGCATAAAACTGAATGATAACATGTCGCCAACTTGCAGAAGAGATGGATCTGTCTGTGAGAACTGTACACACAATCATTCACCAACACCACTTACACACTACAGGAGCTTGGCTGAGAGTTATCGCTACAGTCCTGATCTCGCTTCCATATGTTTGGGCCAGTAAAGGAGTTCCTGGGAGGCCAGCGTTTTAGACTTTGACTCCGGCGTACTGACAAAACGTTCTACCTCGATGGTGTCCAAACACTAGTGATACACCGGGATAAGTGCATTAGTGTAGCAGGAGATTATATAGAGAAATAAACAAAAACATAACTTTGTTCTATTATTCTGTGCAATCAAAAGTCCCGGTTTGACTTGAACACCCGGTGTATTTAGTTTGTTGTTACATAGCCTCATATAAATCTTTCTCAAGTTTTCCTTTGTCTTGTTCTCATGAGAAAATCACATTGTTCTTGATAATTCATGTTGATTATTCTTGGCAGTCATCTGTGTTAAATAAGTATGTTATTGATCTGACAACAGTTTACAAAGATCTTTTTGAGATTTTCAATCTGGGAATCATCCACACTCAAATTGCTCATCATAATCATAATAACTTCTATATATAGTATATATATAAACTAAGAATAGTCTTCACCTACCCTACCCTACCTGGTTGCAGACGTCAGTCTCATAGCAACTGCTAAATTGGTGTAAAATGCGTCCTTCTAATTATATCTCTCGACCTTTATATGACTTCCGTTTACGGCTTACTTTTAAAAGGTTATTATTGGATCTTAAAGCTGTCACAACCACGTTGAAGTAATCACATGATGTCATATATTGGTCACCTTTTTTCATCATTGTGTACTCAGGGCCTTATCAATTCATAAAACTTAAGCGGACAAGCCGTCACAACAGCTTCGTCAGGTAATTGTTCTGACGTTGGTTTGAATCCGATGAGAAAGGGAAGTCGTTTCACCCTTTGATGTTGTAGCAGCGAGGATTTGGAGTCATGGAGCATTGATGTAAATCCACCAGATCTTAGTGCAAAGGCTTAACATTGGGTTCAACATCGTGGGGGGTGGGGGGTAAGGGGATGGGAGTTGAGAGCTCCACCCATGTAGGGGGTATCCGAGAACAATGGGTGATTGTGTTATTCTTTCCTTGCCAAATACACCAAGAGTCCAGAAAGCCAACCACTTTGTCATGTTTTACAGCAGCTAGTAATTTTAAATCATTATTATGATATGATGTTTGGCTGGTTTTGATTATTGGGGGTTTACCCAATATTCCCAACTCACATCCCCCTGTATGTTATGTCTCAGCATAAATACAGCCATTTTGTCCTGGGAAAATCTGGGATCTTGATGTAATGCTCTTGCAGGGCATGTAATTTAAACATGTTCTATTTTGGGCTTAGGTGGTTTGCTGGATTTCTTTTTAACCATGGAGGGTCCGGAGGAACACTGGGTGCGAGGAAGGAATGCGTAACCTAAACTTGATGCCAGTCTACTTAAACCACAACCAGAACACATTTTCAAACCAGGCCCCCCTGGAGCTCTGGAGGAAGCAATGCTACTTTTTGCTTTATTTGCTTATAGTTTTTGCTTATTATTAGACTTTTATCAACCAAAAGAACAGATTTTATTATAAGCAGTAGAACCGAGCACAGCCAGTTGATATGTTGTTGTTTGTCTTTCGGCTGCTCCCATCAAGGGGTCGCCACAGCAGACCATATGATCCATGCACCTACTTGGCACAGGTTTTACACCGGATACCCTTCCTGACGCAACCCTCCCTTTTTCTGGGACTGAATGCAGCGGTTGGGATGCGAACCCAGGCCTTCCGCATGCCAGACGAGAGACCTACCACTGAGCCATCAGTATTATTCTGAAATAATTTTCACAAGTCTTTTGAACTCCCTAATATAAACTAAGCCCCGCACCCTATCATACAGTCTTGCTTTCTTCAAAAGTAAATCGAGAATGCGCTTGGTTCGCCCAATGCAATAAAGTCTATCGATGAACATTCAACCTAGCTAACTTTAAACAAGTAAACATACTGTAAGTGAAACGTACTGTAATACTGTCAATATTGGCCAAAAATGGTACTTTTGGTTTTGGTTAAAAAAGAAAAGAACTCATACTACATGCAAATTGGGAACACCAATCAGCATGTATTTGGACTGTGGAAAGAAACCAGAGAACCCAGGGGAAACCCACCAAGGATGGAGAAAACATGCAAACTCAGACCCTGAGGTGGGTATCAAACCCGGAACCTGGAGGTGCATGGCGACAGTGCTTAAAAGGCAGAATGACAGTGAAAATGATTTTATATTGAATAAGGCACTGTTGTATTTTTACTGCACATTCCTGCAGAATCACTTAAAAATCCATCATCCTGCTGAGATTACACAGTTTCCACTGCCACTAAGCAGCTCCCGACCTTACAGTTAATACTATTCGTCTTAAATGTAAAATAATATAATTGTCTATATATAATAGAATAGACTATATATTATAGACAATACAATCTATATTGAATGTAGTTAATTTATATTAACAGTTTATGATTTTCTATGATGAGCTTATTGACTTTACCATTACACATTGGTTAAATTATTGGCCTGCATCAAGCAAAGAAAACAATAAAATTACTGCAATTGGGTTAAGAACACATTATTAAACCCTGGAAGGATAGTGCGGAACTGTCTACTTAATGAAATAAATGTGAACCGGAAAAAAACTGTGATGACTGTTGATCAGAGATCACTTAAACTCTTGGTGAAGGTGCATCAATAGAAACCAGAGCTCGGTTTAATAGTGAAAGTAAGAGCAGTAAACAGCTGTGTGTCCATAAGAAAACCACTGAGACTCATTAGAATAAAGGCTTCGGTTTGCTAGGGAACATAAAGTTTAGACTTTGGAGCAAGAAAAAAGGTCATGTGGGCGGATGAGTCCCCCCTATTGAGCCTATTCCAGATTAATGGGTGTGTCAGGGTAAGAAGGGAAGTGCATGGAGCAATGACTAGTGTCCACTGTACAAGCCTCTGGAGACAGTGTTATGATCTGGGGTTGCTTCATTTGTTCCTGTCTAGACTCGTTATGTGGCAGTAAAATGAAGTCAGCTGATGACCTGAATGACCAGATTATCACACTTACAGTATGGAGTTTTTCTTCCCTGATGACTCGGGCATATCCCAGGACTCAAACTGAGAAAGAGTGGTTCTGGGAGCACAAGGAATCATTTTCATACAAGAACTAACCACCACATTGCCTTTCCTGGCCAGATGTTGTATTAGGATTATCAGAGGTGGAAGTAAATTTACTTTGTTACTGTTTTTAAGTAACAGTTTTATTAGAAGACACTTTTTACTTATGCTCCACTACATCCTAAGACAAATAGTTGTACTTTTACTTTGCTACCATTCCGCTTGGCATTGCATTAAATAACCACAGGTCACAGCTGAGAAGCAAAAAAAAAAAAAAGTTTTTTCTTTTGTTTTGTTTTTTTTGGCACTTTTGTTCTTTTACTTTAGTTATCATGTAAATGAAAATCTCTACTTTTACTCAAGGGCAGGATTGTCTACTTTGGCCACCACGGTTGATTATTCACTTCCACTCATCATTGAGCTTCTGGAGACAGAACTTGAACCTCTGCTTACGCCATGTCCCTAACGCAACCTAATTCAGATAATCAGACACATTAAAATGATTACTGTTGCTTACAGATTGTTGCCCGTTACCGCAGTAATCTGGACCAGTTCTGTTTCCACATCAGCCCTGGTGTATTTTGAGCCTGAGATGAGAACTCTTGATAGAGTTTGACCTCTACACTAGAGCTGAAGTGTAAGACTAATTAAGATATTCTGTGTATCTCTGAGTATCTCAAACTGCTGACTGATCCAACACAAAGTGCAGTTCATTGCTGAAAGCCAGCTGTTTACGGTGGAAATTCATAAACCTTATTTAAAGCATATCCATAGTTTTATAATAGCAAGAAATCTTATCACAATTTTTGTGGTTCTGTCTACTGCACTTGCAACAAACATATCTGTTCATCTTATCAATATTTCATGTTTGTATTTCCATGGGCCATAGAGAACAGTACTACAACTTTAATGGTCAGTCCTCTGCACTCCTCTTAAAGCCTTTTCCTCCAACACACATTTCTGACTCGACATTCCAGATTTGTAAATAAGTAATGGAGGAAATGGATGAAGGATGTTCAGTCTGGACGTCAGCGTGTGCAGGTTTATATAACCGTTCTGTGAATTTCATCATTTTTAAATTTCAGGAATCTTATAAATGCTGCCAGTGAATAAACAAACTGTTCTGTAATGTTGCTGTTCCCGTAATGCAGTCCCACTCTTCTCAGATTATATGATGCCTGGCTGCACACCAAGATGAGATAAACATATTAAATGTTCTTGTGAGTTAAATTTTGAAACAAATACTTGATATCGTCAATGATATGGTGGAAAAATCCATGTAGGGACTCTTCACTGACAATGAGAAACGCAGCATACGGTTACAAGGAAATAGGACCCACAGTCATTCAATTGAAATTTGAAATATTTCAATTATATTTTTTAGATATTTTCATTAACCAAGATCTCAATAGCCATGTGCGGTCCTTTAACAAACTTTAAATAAATAATATGTATTTATAATATACTACATGTACCCACGACTTTGTTCACATGGAATTTACACACTCATAAGTGTGTTTTAAAAAATGTGCAGCTCCATCTATTGAATTTTGGAATGAAATACCTTTTTTACGTGTTACTGTAAATTGCACAGAATGAAGGTGTGAAATCGCGTTTATTAAGTAGATTTCAAATGCAAACTCATAAGCACAAAAAAAAATGTACAGCGCCATCTATTGAATTTTGAGATGAACAAATAATTTTTTTTTTAATGATGTAAGGGCATTTTCCAGTGAAATTTCAAAGTAGCATATCTTCTCTTCCCATGGGCTGATTGCGATGAAACAAAGTCTATATGTTACCTCAAGGTTGACCGAATACACCTGTGAAAACCCCATAAAAATGCATTCAGTAGTTTTTACATGATGCCTGCACAAACAAACAGACAATCAGGCAGACAAAAATTTTAAAAAAAATATCTTGATGTGTCCATCTTACAAACAAAATCTTCTACAGTGTAGACAAGCCAACTTTACAGTTTTATTATTTGTAAATCTATAATACATATAATAATAAACTAAATATATAATAATAATAATAATAATAATAATAATAATAATAATAATAAACTTTAATAAATGAACAAATAACCTCATAACAGATAAAACACAAACTCAGTCTTTAAAAATTCCTCCAAACCTACAGTATAAATCACAGTTATAAGTTACAGTATAAGTCATACCCACACAACATATTTTTAATACATTTCTATATTCTTACACATTTATCCCTCAGAGGTTATAATTGTTTTCTGTACAGCCTGTAAATCCTGCATCATTTATATCTTTCTACTTTAGTTCTATTTTATTTTGGTACCTTATAAATATTATAAATTTTTCAGCCTAAATTCTTTGTTATATAATATTTGTATTATTTTGTTATTCTTATTCTTATATTACCTTAATTGGGAAATTACATTTTTCATTTATTTATACTTTCTAGTGCAATTTATTTCATTACAGACAAATCTTATCTTGTATAAGCATTTCACTGCATATCATACCGTGTATGGTGACAAATAAAATGTGAATTTAAATTTGAAACTCCAATTAACCATAGTGTTTAGCATGCTGGCCTCGCACCTCCTCGTTTGGTTTGGTGTTTGAACATACAGTAGCCTTGGCGTCTGTGTGCATGGAGTTTGCATGTTCTCTCTGTGCTTGGTGGGTTTCCTCCGGGTACTCCGGTTTCCTCCCTCAATCCAAAGACATGTGTTGTATGCTGACTGCTGTTTCCAAATGGCCTTCAGTATATGAATGACAACCGATCCAGCCGTAAGCTCCTTGTGACCTACGTTTACTGGGATAGACCTCCTGACCCTTGAGAATAAGCGTTATAGAAAATGAATAGATAGATAGATATTCTACAAAGTAACTCTATAAAGTGTACACTTTGAAAGACCAATCTACAAATAAAATCACAAATTGTACTCAAAGATCTAGCAAAATAAACATTACATGCTCCAAAACAACCCAAACTCTCACCAAACTGCTTTCTTGCTATAATGATGTTAGGCTGAGTCTACAGTTTCATCCCTTATTATAATTTCTTTATCTAGTTTTTGCCATTATGCCATTTTGAGATTTGACATTTTTATATACTTAGGTGTTGGACGTCAGCCTCAAAACTCTTCTCTAAACTGAAGTTACTCTACCAACATGTGCAATTTAAATGACTTATTTTACTGACATTATTAAATGTAATAGAGTTGGACATGAGGACATTCTTGGGAAGCTTGGGCCTTGGATATGGTTCACAGCTCCTGTGGGTTAAAATAACCAACATTTCATGTACAAATGAAAAAGACGTAAAGTCTGTTAAGGGAAAGCACCAGCAAAGACACGGCTAAAAGTTTGTGAACACCTGACCGTCACACGCATATGTTGCTTGGTGAACATCCCTTTTCCAAAGTTGGTCCCTGGTAACAGCCTCCACTCTTCTGGGAAGGACTAGATTTTGCAGCATGGCTGTTGGAACTATTGCTCACTTGCCTGAGCATTACTGAGGTCGGGCCCTGGTGTTGTGAGAGGATGGTCTGGTGCACAGTTGTTCATTCGGGATGAAATCAGGGCTCTGTGCAGGTGTGTCAAGTCTTTCTAGTTGAAACCTTGTTAAGCCGTCTAGTCCTGGAGCTTGCTTTGTGCATCATCACGATGGGACAGGTCCCTGCCCGCTAGCTCCAGTGAAGGGAAATGTTAACGCTACAGAACTTGTGTAGCATTTACATTACATTTAGGCATTTGGCAGACGCTCTTATCCAGAGCGACTTACAAAAAGTGCTTTAAAGTTTACATC
>JAQMYG010000011.1:4215627-4243262 GCA_030014215.1 Clariallabes teugelsi
CCCCCCCCCCCCCCCCTCCTCCTCCAGATTGAGGAAAAGACAAGGCAATGTACCTCCAGAAAAGAAAAGACAAGGCAATGTACCTCTGATATACCTCTTTAATTCACACTGTACTTGCTTCATGTAACCATTGGATGTGAAAGTTCTACAGTTCAGCAGTGCGTTGTTGCTGTTGTTGGTAGACGCCTAGTTTTCTCTTATTGTAACATCATCATCATCATCATGCTGCTGTGGTTCTCATAAATGCATCATCTCAAAGAAGTACCAAGTATATTTAGACTAGTTTTGCGATCCACGCCTTTTCTTCAAGTGTTAATTTTAAAGTCGTTGATGTTATCGCCGTCGCGTTTGTATATTTGAGATGTTTTAATTTTGTGTAAAATTTCTGTTACACTTCAGGAAGTTTAATCTGTAAATAAAACCCTCCCCCGAAGAAAAGTTCAGCCTCTGGTGTCGTCATTCACGCGTGAGCTGGAAGCCACGTCGCGGCAAATTCTTTTCATTCTGATTGACTTACAGATGAAAAACAGGAAGAGAGAAAGATCGCCGTGGTGATCAGTGCTAGTAGTGGTAATAGTAGTCATACACACAAGCTGCCACAAGGAGGAGCTATTGTCTCTGAGAGGTGTAACGCTACACCCCATTACACAGTTCATACATGAGATCATAACTGAGGACATTAGAGCAGGAGTTTGAATGTTTTGTAGCCAGGAAGATGTTTATAGCTTTAAAATAAAAAAATAATTATCATGGTGGATTCTTTCTATTATTTTCTATTATCATGTTGGATTCTTTATTTATTAGTACAAGTTTAAGATATTTATGATCTACAGACAAAAAAAAACAACACTTTAATGAAGAAGAAAAAAATTCTAATAAAACTCCTCCTCCTGGGCCCCTAGGAGTCCCTGGAGCCCATTTTGAAGATGTCCCATTTTCATTTGAATCTAGTATCCTGAATAAGAGACTCGGTATGTAAGCTGTCTTCTTGAGCCTATACGTGTGAGTTCTCACACAAGCCCTGTTGTGTTTCTTCTGCTCATGTGCGGTGTCGTTGGCAGTCCAACTCGTGTCTGAGGCTGCCATGGTAAACAGGTTTTCCTGGAAGTCCTTCCCCCTTTCGCCACCCCTCGGGCTCTCACTCTCTCTCTCTCTCTCTCTCTCTCTCTGCGCTCTCTCCCTCTCCATGACGCTGGAGTTGCACCCTGTGACACACTGTAGGTCATTTCCTGCATCTGGCGGCCTCCCAGCGGCACGTCTGGAGTTAATCGAGAGCCTGGTGGTCCACCCATGAGCGGGGCTTGCCTGGGGTTCTGCTGTGTGCGAGTGATTGTGATAGAGAGCATGAGATCACGGGCTGAGCACCACATTGGATGTGTGTTCGAAAAAACGACGCACTTAAAGAAAAGAAAGAAGAAGGAAAAAAAACTACTTCGACTGTGCTTTGGAAAATTAGGGGTTCTCCACTTCCTGAAGTTGTCCTCCACTACCTGGAACCATTTTTGACTATTTGTAAGGTTTCCTCCAGAGGGACAAGCTGGAAATCATTTCAAAGTTCTGAAGAGAGCATGTCTGGTTCCTCACTGATTCTTCGGATGGTTTGGGGTGCTACCTTATTAAAAAATAATAAGATCTACATAGAACTAGTAAAGCATTTCCCAAGATAACAAGATCCTCCCGAAGTTCCTGTTGCAATTTGTTTTCCAAGAGGCCACATCTTGTTGAGAGCCTTGATTCTCAAGGATTTGAGATTTCTTGGTTGTAGGGTTCTACGTAGTTTTAGGGTTCTAGTAAAAAAAAAAATCCGACATTTTAGTGCATCCTTCCATCTGGGTTGAAGGAAGTGAGGAATTCTCAAGAAAGTATGCCTGTTTGGGATAATGATCAGGTTGAGGTTAAAATCTGATCTAATTTAGTGAAGCTAAACCGCTTAAAGAATCGTAAACCAAGAGGATCTGGTTCAGGAATCCAAACGTTATTGTTCTGCGGTATTTCCTAAAACCTTAAAGCTTTAATGTGAGAAAAATCACATTTTTAATAGAGTATTAATTGTGCCGTGTAGATTGTAGAAGCTTTAAAACTTGTCTGTTGGACTGTAGAAGGACGAGGCCCAAGATAGAATAGAAACAAACTGATTGCAGTCGCGACTGAATGATAAGGTGAAGACATCTGTTCCTGGACAGATAGGGAAATCAACTCCTTACATGTGAGAACACCATGTACAGGGCATAGATTATGCTGGCAGAGACGTTTGTGTATAAAATGGCAACGGCTGAGAGAAAGAAGTCACCTTTCTCCATGCTGCAGAAATTTCAGTAAACCGTTAACTTTGCTCTGACTTACTTGTTCTTATAGTTTTCAGGATTTCCACCACAAACAATTCCTATAAATGAGTTTCTCCTGATCCCAAATAAAGAGCCAAATAAAACCAATGACACAATGATATAAACACAATTCATCCGAAGAACCTTTGAAGAACACTCGAAGAGTAAAACAGAAGCAGGACAGAAGAACCTATCAAACTTTTTAGCGCTCCATCCCGTGCACATTTTAATCATTAAAAGCGTTATATGAACGTTGAAACATTTATATTTTCCATTCCTTCTAAAAATCAT
The DNA here is from genome assembly GCA_030014215.1 of Clariallabes teugelsi. Taxonomy (NCBI): domain Eukaryota; kingdom Metazoa; phylum Chordata; class Actinopteri; order Siluriformes; family Clariidae; genus Clariallabes; species Clariallabes teugelsi. The sequence continues at coordinate 4,218,243 of JAQMYG010000011.1, forward strand.
CCCCACACTTCTGAGTCTGAGGTCCCGGGAAGCACCGTTTCAGCCAGACGCTGCCTCTCTCTTGGGAGTTTGGGTGAAAACACAAACCGTTGCCCACATTTTGGCAAGACGGCTTCCTCCGACATCCATCACAATTCTGCGTTTCCTGACTTCAGGAGAAAGAAAGCACGGGGACAGTTGACCTCATTTGACCGTCCACACTGTCCATAAATCACTTTACATCTCTTGGAGCAGATTTATTTCCTCGTTCCATGCCGGGGCAAGAACTCTGTAGTTTAGCTGTTTTCATTTGTACGTTTAAAAAAACACTCTTTTTTTTTTCACTTCCTCGTTTCCTCATATGATTATAGTTATTGGATTGTGCACCGGGTGTGTGCTTGTAATCAGGGGGAAATTTTTTTTTTTGCATTAATGAGAATCTGAGAATAAGTGCCCTTGGCAGAAGCGAAAGAACGGGTTGGTGATGAATGAGATGAATGGACGCCTCCTGATGAGTGAGCTGATTGGAAATGAAGTGCACTTTCTAGAGAATAGATTAATTTCAATTAATGAGTTACTAGCTTGTGAATTAATCATCTGAAAAAAAAATTTCTTTGTCACCGGAGCAAAGTTGAGCACGCTAGGGGTTACCACGGCAAATTATATAAAATCGAACAGCTCTACAGATGACCTTTGCACCGTGGGCCTTAGGGAAGCCTGCAAGGAAGCTTCTCACCAACAACAACAACAAAAAAGTACCTCTTAATACTGTAAAGAGCAATTCCGGTTACCGTTCTTTGTTTTGGGTTTTTTTTTTGTTAATAAACGAGCTAAAAACGTGTGTGACCTCATCAATTCCAATGAACTAACAAGGCTATTGTAATCATATTAGTAATTTACTATCATTATAAAGGTGTGATTGTTGTGAATCACACCTTTTCCCTCGAAAAATAGGTTTTTAAATCTCATTCTTTTCAGCTAACAGAAAAGATGAAAGTGAGATAATCGCTGTAATTCCTTCACAGGAATTCCATACCAGAATTCCTCTTAAGTACGGTAAATTCAGTTTTATCTCTACGCCCATATTTAGTCATAAGGTTGGACAGTTCCAGGGTTCCTAGTTCAGTCCCAAGTTTAATAAATGTAGATTTCCGTTATGGTGTACAGTTTAATTTGAGTTCAATTCCAGTAACATGAATACATCTGGATTGGCTACGCATATGCGATAAAGTCCAAATGCTGCGCTACGATGGACTGGTTTTAGATCTGAAGTGATTTCTCCAACCTTGTGCTTCCATTCCCAGTGTTCCCTTGCCACCGAGATAAAACATGGACACATGACTATCAGACCCATTTATGGTTCGTCCTGAAACTTGCCACAAAGTTCAAAACACAGTTTTCCTCTACTCGGATGTCTTTGTGTACAATAGATTTACGATTTCACATTTCTGAATCCAAGAAGCCCGAACCTTGTCTCAGCATTGCGATTCCCCGAGCTCCATGAAGACAAGGTTTTCCAAAGTTGGAGAAGGAAGTGCTACTTTGTTTAATACAGAAGATTGCTTCATATCTTGTTGACTGATCTGTCCAAGCTATTGTACACAAAACACATCGTCACGGTGATGTATCATTCTAACCATCTCTAGTTGTGTTCCAAAAGCCAAATAGTAAGCGAGTAAAGATGAATTGCCCCTAGGTGTGAGTAAATACTGTACATGTGCGAACAGTGTCCTGCGATGGATTGGTGCCATATCCAGGGCGTATTCCCAGTGTTCCCATGACAGCTCTGTAGAAATGTAATACTTTTTAATATGTTTATTATTAATTAAGGGCGCTACGCCGAACCTCCCCTTTGAACATTTTTTCTTTTCAACAGTTTAAGAGCTGATCAATCATGCACAGTGATGTGTCAGTACTTGACCCACGCATCTACAGAAAAAGAAATTGGTTTTGATTCCACCAAGAATTCCACTTGAGATCTTCATGTGGCCACTTCACATATAGACTTTGCTTTGTTGTGTGACTTCTGTAATTGAAATCGTTGATGTGCTGCTTCACTCAGACTCCTCCACAACCTAGATTCTAACTAAAACTGAAGTCTGGACAATTTACATACAGTATACAGTATATCCCTAAAATCATGAATCTCTTCTTTTCCCAGACTAGATGGATTCGATTTTAACGTTGCTTTGTTCTGTCCTTCAGGTTGCTTTGGTACAAATGACTAAAATTTAACCAGCGACAATGTATGACTAACATTTGATGAAGGAAAAAGTGTAAAAATGACTTCATCTCTTTCAACACATTAACCACTCTGCACTTTGTCTGCTGTATCCTCAGTGGACGCTCATGTGCTCGTTGTTGGGTGTAGATCGCACGTACTGGGCTCTGAGCTCATTTCATTTCCCCGCCCTTACCTCGGACTGCTGAGGGTAAGTGTCTTCAAAGCGTCCGTGTTTACGTAGTTTCGTTGACGACCACAACAGATTCCGAGCAAACGAGACTCACAGGCCTTGTTGATCTCGATGCAGGACGAATAAACATGAATTTTATCACCCATTCATTTTGTAAAACCCATTTTTCAGCATCATACAGTATATGAGCTTGCCATTAACGAGTTTTGTCCAGTTATAGTAATCCGTCCAAATGGATGCCAGTCGTTAGATGGGCATCCCCAGTTCTAACCCTTATATTGTTGTAACCTTATGATTATATTCACCACCCTATAAGGGTTATTTGGCATTGGTGGCTCAACAGGGGAAGCCTCCTGACCGGGTTGCCGATCAGAAGGTTGTTGGTTCAATCCCAATGCTACCAAGCTTCCACCGTGCCCTCAACCTCCTAAGAATCTTGAATTTTGATGAGCTTTACTTCGAATGTGACGCTTCTTCCTTCTTTGAAACCATCGAAAGGAGTGGCTCATTAATATGCATTTTTAAAATTTATTGCTGTTCAAACTATTCATCAGGTAGCATTACAGCTCTTGGAAAAAAAAAATGCATCAGGTGTGTGTGTTTGTGTGTGCGTGAGTAAGAAATGTCCTGCAATGGAGTCGCATCCCATCCAGCACGTATTCCTGCCTCCGTGACTCATGGCTCGGGAAAAAGTGGTTCCTGCATGAATGGTTGTATTTAAGACATTCTTGGCGATGGAAACTTACAGGAACTTAATGCACAAGCCATGGTACACCCTGGGTACATCATCGCAGCGCTCAAGTACAAACACACACAATCACACACTAAAGGCACTTTTGAAATGCCAGTCAACTTATGCTGCATGTATTTGGACTGTTGGAGGAAACCGGAGTACACAGAGGAAACCCAGCAGAACATGCAAACTCCATGCACACAGGCGCAGAGGAGAGATTTGAACCCGCACCCTACTGGAGCAAGGCAATGGTGCCACCACACTCACCAGCCTCTTCATTGGGTACACCTGATCAACTGCTTATTAGATCAGCCAATCACATGGGAGCAACTCAATGCATGTAGGCATGTAGGCATGGTTGAGACGATCCCCTGATGTTCAAACTGAGCATCTGAATGGAGAAGAAAGAAAGGGGGATTTAAGTGACTTTAAACGTGGTATAGTTGTTGCTGCCAGATGGGCTGGTCTGAGTATTTCCAAAACTGCTGATCTACTGAAATTTTCACAAACTGCCATCCCTAGGGTTTACAGAAAATGGTCAGTGAGCGGCAGCTCTATGGGCAGAAAAATGACATGCTGATGCCAGATGCCGGAGGAGAATCGCCAGAATGGTTTGAGCTGATAGAAAGGCAACAATAACTCAAGTAATATCCTGTTACAACACAAGAGCTGAACCAAATGGGCTATAGCAGTGGGTTAAGACCACACCGGGTGCCAGTCCTGTCAGCTAAGAACAGTAAACTGAGGCTGCGATTCACATGGGATGGAAAAGACATTGCCTGGTCTGATAGGTCTCGATCTCTGCTGCAACATTCAGTCAGCTTCATCCTGCCTTGTATCAACAGTTCAGACTGGTGGTGGTGGTGAAATGCTCATTGACATCATCGTCTGTATCGCCTTACAGGGCACACACACATTCACACACTCCGGGCAATTTGCAGACCTAATCTGCATGTTTTTGGATTGTAGGAGGAAACCAAGGAAACCCACCAAGTACGGGGAGAACATGCAAACTCCATGCACACAGACCTGAGCGTAACCTAAAGCTGCAAGACGACAGTGCTAACCACTAAGCCATCGTGCCGTGTAATGGTGTGGGAGAGGTTTTCTTGACATACTTTCAGCCCCTTAGTACCAAAGGAGAACCTTAAATGCCACAGCCTGCCTGAGAATTGTTGCCGGCCATCTCCATCCCTTTATGATTACAGGACATCACGCCATGCCACAAAGCTAAAATCATATTAAACTGTTTTCCTGAATATGACAATGAGGTCATTGTACTCAAATGGCCTCCACAGTCACCAGATCTCAATACAGTAGGACACCTTTGGGATATGGTGGAACGGGAGATCATGGTTCATCATGGGTGTGTATCCGCGAAATCTGCAGCAACTCAGTGATGCTGTCATGTCAATGGTGATGAAAGTCTATAAGGAATGTTTTCATTACCTTGTTGAAGCTATGCCATGAAGAATTAAGGCAGCTCTGAAGGCAAAAGGGATCAAACCAGTAGTAGCTAACAAAGTAGCCTGTGAACATATATACATGTATGTATGTTTATACACCCATCAGCACACATTGATTATATATTATACTGTATAACAGTAAAGTGAGGACAGAATCATGGCCACCCAAGGCTCATTTATGCCTCAGAAAAGACAATGCTGGCCATGACAGAAAGGCACCCCGTGCACCACACCCTGCCACACACAGGGCCCGACAGGCAAACAGCCCAAGGTGGCCGACCTGGCCTCCAAACTCCCCAGATCCCAATCTGATCAAGCACTCATGGGAGCACCGAACAAACAAGTCTGATCACCCGAGGCCCCACACCGCAACTCACAGCGCAACATCCTGGAGCCAGACACCACAACATCCTGGTGCCAGAGACCACAGCACAACCCTAGAGGTCATATGGAGTCATGCCCCGCGGGACCAGAGCCTTCCAGGCAGCACAAGAGGAACCTACACAGTACTGGGCTTAATGTTTTGTGTTGTAATGCTATGCTTGATTAGTGAGTAAAAGGGAGAGAGATATTATGATTTAAGTATCCTGTTACTTCTACGGGGGTTCAAAAAGGTCCCTTAGTGGGACTTGGATAGCGATTGTATGTATTTAAAACTCTTGTACTTGGTTTGGTGTATTTTGTACAGAATGAATCAATGGCTCGGGGTTTCACATTTTATAGTTATCGAACACCTGAATCAGGTACTGTGGGTTAATACGAGTCTGTTATTAGGAATACTGTATAAGCAGATGAGAGTGATAATGTGATTATAAGTTAACTCTTAAGGTAGCACTTCACTCATGTTATACAGTATAAGATAAATAAATGTTTGTAAATAAATGTTTGATGTTGTGACTGATACTAACTCCATTAAATAAATATTTCAATCTGCATGCTTTGATATGGCACTGAGCGTCATTTATGCATTCACATTGGTATATGCAGTAGATAATTTTTTATTTATTTATTTATTTCTAACAGCTTTAGCTAATTGCAAATGTGTAAACCTGAAAGATAAAAGATACTGGATATGAAAACTGTACCGATATTTTTTTTTGTACCCGGGAATCAACGGGAAATCAAATTTGCAAAAGTTCAAAAGCTACATCAGTACATCATCGTAAAGTTCTTCATTCCTTACTTCTGTAAAAACATAACAAGTGTGACAAGATGAATGACACCTAATACCAATATACACATAGTATTTATCAAGGATGTTTGTATTAGGACACATAGCTAGTTTGTCATGCACACTAGCTAACATTGAGACTAGCAGTAAAGCTGTTAGGTAAGAATTTGTTTCTTGGTAGTGCAAGGAATAATTAACATTAATTGGTGTGACATGAGGCAGGTTAGTTGTGAACTGTGGCTTTTACTTAAGTAAAGAATCTGAGAGCTCATATCCATCCATTGTCTATATCACTTTCCCTGTGTAGAGTACCAGGGGCCTGGAACCTATCCAAGGGAACACATTCTGGATGGGGTGCCAAGTGATCACATGGCACAAGCACACGCATTACACAAAATCTGGAGCTGTCAATCAACCTACACTGCATGTCTAGGGATTATGGGAGTGAAGGAGTAAAACGTATTGACATTTACAGAAGACTTCAAGGACAGTACGGTGATGAGGTCTTTAGCCGCAGTAAGACATTTCAATGCAAACATAAAATAAAAAGACTGTCTGTAAATGACGATCCGGGCCGATCGTGACCATTCGGCAAGTAGAGCGCCTGATCCTTGAAAGTCGACGAATAACTCTGTCTCTGGGAACTCTACACACAATCATTCACCAACACCACTTGCACATTACAGGACCTTGGCTAAGAGTTATTGTCATGTCCTCGCTCCAAGCCATTTGCACATGTTTGGGTCATTAAAGGAGTTCCTGGGAGGTCAGCATTTCAGAGGTGAAGCAGGCAATCCGATCGTTGCTCTGGCGTACTGAGAAAACGTTCTACCTTGATGGTGTCCAAGCACTAGTGAATAATGCAATTAAGAATAAGTGCGTTAGTGTAGCAAGGAATTATATATAGAAATAAATAGAGTTTATACTCTCGTAACTGTGTTCTGTTATTCTCCACAATAAAAAGTCCTGGTAGAAAATGCTATGTATATTAGTGCAGTGAGGTAACAAATCTGTACATCAAGGTGCACCCATACGTAATATATCAACAAGTTTGTATATTAACAAAAGTGATCCCTCTCCTGACAATAAGGAGAGTCATTGTACAATGTAATAACAGTAAGCAGGAAAGACCTCCTGTAGTGTTCTTTGTCAAGCTGAAAGTGCTCTGCTGTTTGACCAAGAGGTCGTGGATGGAATGTGAGGTGTTCTCCATGATGTTCAATAGCTTATGCAACATCCTCCTCTCCAGAACCAACTGCAAAGCCTCCAGAGTAATCCCCAGTACCAAGTCATCCTTCCTGATCAGTTTGTTTAGTTTTCCAATGTCGCTGGCACAAGAAGTAGATTATGCTTCCTGTAGACATCCTCGCTGTTACATTTCCGGTTTAGTCTGTTGTTGAAGTTGGCTCTGAGCTACCTGTAACTTCCAACCTCATCCACCTCCTTCTTCTTAAGAATGGAATGATCAGTGGTGTCTGAGCTAGTCCTAGTCCTCCTAATATCCAAGCTGCGCCCAACACCACTCCACAAGTCTGTCCATTCGGTCTATGCCTCCTGTCCATGCTGACCCACCCCATAAATGCAGAGTAGTCTAATAACCTCTGTAGATAACATGACTCAAAGTTGTACTGAAAGTCGATGGTGTACAAAGTGAACAGGCGTATAAGATGAGAGAACTACTTGTTCAGAAATATATCTCACAAATCCTCTCTGACCGATCTGGTCTATCAGATAGTTGTTTACCCAGGAGAATTTGGAGGCATCTACCTGCATCTTCTGGGGCTTTTCTCTCAGCATTATAAGCTAGATTGTCTTAAAGAAGGTGAGAAAGAGCACACTGGAAAAGGTATAGAATGGAACCCTGAACTATAGGTCGACTATATGGAGATGTTCACCTGAACACCAGTGTCTCCAAGACAAAAGATGACTTCTTTCGGTGCTGGAACAATGTACAGGTGCTGCAGACTGCCACCTGGTTGGTTAGCACAAGCCTTCAGAAATCAGGAGCTGATGCCATCAGGACCTGCAGCCTGGCTTTGTAGAAACAGAGATGGGGTAAGGGATGTAAAGGTATCCTCCATGTTGCTGAATGTGGTGGAATAAAGGGGTGGGGGTGGCTATGTGAAGTCCATGGTGGGGGTTGGGGGACAGGATTCTGACCAGTGTAAGCTGCTGGCATCGGTCACCGGGGAGGTGTGAGAGGGAAGCAGCTGTGGAAACTGTGAAGCTGGGTGTGGGGTCTATGTGGCTGGAGGAAGAAAACGAGGGGCAGCTGGGGGTCGTGTACTGAACCTGTTGAAGAATAGCGTCAGCTTGTTGGCTCTGCTCAGGTTAGCCTCAGTCTGATCCCTCTTAGCCTTAAGACCCGTGAAATGTTTTATACCAGCCCACACATCCTGCATCCAGCTACCTCTCATAAGCATCCTCCAATCTCACTTTCAGTCCCCTCCAAACTGTCTTCATTAAGTCTCTGTCCCCATCTAGTATGAAGCCTTCCCTCTTCCTGTTTCTTTAGATCACCAGTGATCCTGGGCTTGCTGTTGGGGAAGCATCGCATTGTCCTGGTGGGGGTGGTGTTTTCCACACAGAAGTTTAAGTACTTCTTTACACAGCCTATCATGAAGTCGATGTCATCTCTGTGGCTTCAAAAACATTCCTGAGTCTTATTACCTTCTTCTGACCCCCTGTGTATACAGTAGTACTTGTGGTAAGAAGCTTCTGCAGGACAGTGACTATGTAGGTGGGATGAGAAGGTGAAAAGTACCAGATTGTTGTATAATCTACTGTGCTTGTGAATGCAACATCGGTCCTATTTAGATGGCAGTGATAGCAAAGAGAGAAAGATAGCATAGTATGTGTTGTCCTAAATACTCTTTGACAGTTATGATCTTGGCAAAGACACTTCGGGACACCAAACCCTTTCCTATGTCATTCATTTTTATTTACTGCTTTTTAGAGTCAATAAAACTTAATTCTTGCATTGTTAACAGGTTCTTAAACAGTAAAAGATTCTGAAGCAGTGATATACTGGACATTTTACAGGACATTAAAGTAATAGTGCTGGTTCCCTAGTGATTTTAGAAGTGCTAAAGTGCACACTGTATTGAAACTTTTCTTCTTCTTTTTAGTTTACCTATTTCCAGCTGTGGCACATCTGTTGGCCCCCAGAGAGGCACCACTTTTCAAGTAATAATACAGAGCACTAGGAAGCAGTGATTTGCATGGACTTTTTTGGGGGCAACAAAGGATTTTATTGTTATGCCATGTGAGAATATAAAGAAGCTGCTGATAATATGCATAGCTGAAAACGGTATAAGTGAAGTAGTGTATGATCCTTCTAAACCAGAAGTGACAATCTATCACAAAACCGCTTTATTATTCTATAAATCTTTAAAGAATAGATTTGTCTTTAAGGAATCATGAGGTATAAATATTTAAATATAGTAATACAAGATTTGTGAAGTGAATCATATTTTTGTTATACCTTACTTATGTGCTTAGTCATGTTTTATCTGTTTGTGTCCATTATCCCCTTTTTATGTACAGCTCAACCTTTTGGTAAATCACATTTTGAGTCACTTTTTATTATTGAAAACTATGCTGAACTTAACCACACTGAGTCATCTGTACTACTCAGTCGAGGTGTGCTCTGCTAAGAAATCCACTAGATAACGCTATGTCTGGCAAACCACACACACAAGCGGATCTAATCCGAGAAAACATTTGTGCTGTTCTCCCACCACACATTCAGATTTCTTTTTATATATATATATATATATATATATATATATAAAATATGTAGGGATATTGATACTTTTACCATGAAGTGACATCTCAACCATTTGGAAGAGGCATATACTAGAGTCTGTTAAAAAAAAAAATAAATAAATATTGTTATGATTCCTCTAGGAAATGCATAGAAAAAAAGAATTGTCTTGTTCTTAGAGAGGATATTAAAGGGATAAATAAGTTTAACATTTGTAAATAAATATTTGTACGTCAACAACCATGATATTCGTGCAACATTTTCGATTCATGACAATTAAGAAAAATCATTTAAATTGATTGGAACCCTTAAATGATTTTTTCTTAATTGTCATGAATCGAAAATGTTACACTGCTACATTGTTTGTTAATTTACTTCCTGCTAATTATCTATCGAAGAGCTTTCAACACAAACGAATATCATGGTTGTTGACGTACAAATATTTATTTACAAATGTTAAACTTATTTATCCCTTTAATATCCTCTCTAAGAACAAGGCAGTTATTTTTTTCTATGCATTTCCTAGAGGAATCATAACAATATTTTTTATTTATTTTAAATAATAAATAGAAAGAAAGTACTATTATTATGGGAATTCCTGACATTATTATTATTATTATTATTATTATTATTAGATGGAAAATTAAAGTTTAAGTGAATAATTGTGTGATATTTATTTGTTTGTTTGGTTTCATATTTTCCCCGAAAAGTGAAGGGAAACTTGAGACACTTGAACGCCATCAGCCATAACATTAAAAACATCTGGGGGTGTGTTGTGATGTCTGGCACCAGGATGTTGGCAGAGGAACTTTGGGTGCTGTGGGTTGCGGGTGGGGACTCAGTGGGCCGGACATGTTTGTCTAGTGCATTCCATGGGTGCTTTTCGGATTGGGAACTGGACGGTTTGGAGGTCGGGTAGGCATCATTGTCTTTGCCTGTCTTTGCTGGGCGGGCCCCGTGCGCTGTGGGCTGTGGGCTGGTGTGCACCGGGTTTTCTGGTGACTTTTCTCTTGAAGGCCAGAATTATTGTATTAATGTTATGGCTGATTGGTGTACAGTAAATGAGGTCACAGAAACAGACAATTGTTCAGTGTCGCACTAATCGACGGGGAAAATACACAGTGAGCACAGCCAAAAATGCTCTGCCAGCAACCCGTCAGTTGCAAGCCCAGTGTGTAATGTTTATTTTATTTAGTCATTGCTGCAGTTTCTCTTGGGAGAACCCAATGATTCTAGAGCTGACTGTATTTCCATGATGGAGACATCAGCCTGTGAGAACATGGTGTAGAAATCTATTACAGATCGTCTAACTATAAAGCCAGAGATTTAGGTTGAAACCCTTCAGAAAGAAAGATTAAAATATGGTCAGCTATTAAAATTATACTTAATTACCTTTTTTTTTTCTCTTAGAAGTATCCGTCAGCATGATTCCTTTAGTTTGACTTTGTTTTCTTTAACATGCTTTCTCTGAAAAAATAAATTGTTTTCCGCTAAGAGTTTATTAGTTGTACCATGGCCTCATCCAGCTGTTAGTGGAAACCAAGTGTTGCTTGTCCGTGGCACCACCCTGTTAGTGGTCACCAGCAATCCAGTGTTTCTGCGTAGAGAGGAAGTGTCTCACATAGCATGAATGTTTGCAGTCACTGTATCTAAATAAAGTGATAGTTATTCACGGTTATTCTCTGGCCTCATAAAGCTTGTGATGCTGATGTGATACAACTAGAATTTCCACTTAAAGGTTTTATGCAACTACTTTCTCTGGAACTGCTACCTTTTTCATTTCCTTGTTTTTTTTTGCCTTTGTTTTATTTAGTTTTTTTGTCTTGCTTTGTTTTTACAGTATAACACACAAACCTTATCAGCCGTGCCTTATCGCATTCTTCGTACCCATCCCGTCTAATTTTAGTCCATATTTAGGGAGTATAGCCTTTATTAAAAGTTTGAATTTCCTGCAAGAGGTGAGTGAGTGTGTGATGAAGAGATAAATTAACTTGGTAGTAGGACAAACATCCAGAAACAGGTTCGGGCAACCATGGGCAGCCAGTCATGTACCATACAAGAATCATCTAGCAAAATCGTACTAAATTTGAACAAGGGTGAGGGATGTGTTACGTAACGCGAGGCAGCTATGCTAACGTTTCATTTGACCTACATGTGGTTTTCATTCACAGCTTACAGCATACCCTGTCCCAGGCTACCCTCACTCTCTCCACATGGGACTCGTAGGCTCATGACTGCAAAGTAGTCCGAGATCTTTTTTTTTTTTTTTTTTCTGTAGTAATGTAAGAGCCATTAAAGCGAGCATGCACAGTGAACTCATTTTAAACAGAAGTACAAAGTTTTCTGAAATGTATAACATCTTAACCTTGTTTATTGCTTCACCATTGCAGAATTTACTGGTTCAGATATTCCAAATGATTTGGTCTCCAAAGGCAAGCCATAAATATATATTTGGGCTTATTTCCAGGTTGTTAATTAGGACATGTCTAAAAATAAAGACATGAAGTCTGGCAAAAACCCACTTATCTGAAACTTCCCTGGGATTCTCCTCAACGTACTGGATGTTATTTATAGCCGGTTTAAAAGGGAATAAGACAGGATTTTTTTATTTTTTTTAACTTTTTGATCCAATTCCCTGCAATACACAAACCACTGCTCCAAGAAACTACCGTATAGAGCGTTGTCTTCGTTATCGACTGTCTAGACATTACTTCCAAGCACACACACTGACTCTGAAAGCCAAGTTGGAACAAAATCAAGATTTATAATTCACTTCCTAACGACTTATGAGACTCGGCACAAGTCATCACTGTCCTGTTCCTCTTTGCTATAAGTTCTCATCACCCAAACTCAAGCGGCACAGATCTGTGCCGGCAACACTCACGATTATAGAATTATTAAAGAATTATTATAGATTATAGAAAAATATGTGTTTATATGGAGGCTTTGCTGGTGTGTGTTAACGGGGAGGCTCCAGAGATCAAACTGTGTACAGTATTTGGGTTTTGTGGATATTTCAGGTAGAATGAAAGTCATCATTACTTTTATAAGGTGTAAATTTTAGCACTTCCAGAATATGGATCGTAGAACTAGAAATACAAAGAACTCTAAAAATGAGCGGATTATTATTCAATTTTTTTTTGTCATAGAAACAACCCAAAATAACCATTGTTGTTTTTCTGTTCTTTTTGCTCAGTTATGTTTGTATAGTTGCACAATCTATTCAGTGGTGACCATTGTATTAATTCCCATTTGTAGTGCTAATCGCTAAGCTAGCGTGCCGCCATACTACACAATCCTGAGTCCTATATATGTTTATTAAAAAAAACACAGCAAAACACAAAAATGGCTAAAATGTTCTGGGTTTAAATGGGGACGCTTTGGTATTAGTATTAGCATGTGAGCCTTGTTACTAAAAGAAAGGCCAAGTTAGATCATCATTGTGAGAAATAATCTGATAATTTACAGCATGTCTGTACATTAAAGGTAGTTATAAAAAAAAATCATTTGTGGGGTCATAAGATGAGTAATAGAATATTTCAGGATGGTTTTTGGAATTTTTGTCTCTCTGTTCGTCTGTTGTGGACACATCATGTAAAAACTACTGAACCAATTCTTCACGGGTGAATTCAGCCGAGCTAGAGGTAACATATTGGCTTCGTTTCATCGTAATCGGCCCACGGGAAAAGAAGACTTTAAAATGAATCAATCTTGAAAAAGTCATTAGTTTATCTCAAAATTCAACAGATGGTGCATTTTTTAATACGCGCGTGTAATTAAAGTGTGTGTAATTAAATTCCATGCGAATTAAGTTGCGTGCACATCTAGTGATTAATAAGACCACAGGCATCTTTTTCTTCGTAATGAGCTCTTATAAGCTCATGGTACGGGGAAGTAAGCCTTGTTAGCATGACTATTTAAAAGATTGTCCATTTAGCTGTTTGAAAGCCAGGTTATAACGACTATAACAACGTTAACAACGTTAACAACGCTAACAACGCTATAAAGATACAAAAGTTGCCGGATGAATGATTCAATGGGATGGTGATGAGCTCTTTCACTTTCCTTTTCTTCGTAATATAAAAAGAAACCATTCAAACAATTTAAGCAAATGAAGCAATGTCGTGAATAAATGATGTGTCCGGCTTTAATAATTATTGATGAGTAATAAATGACTCCATCATGGAAAAATGCTTTTGAGGTTCTTTCTGGTTTTACTGCATTTCTTTAGTTGTTTTCCGAGCACAGACTGATTTTTGTTTTCTTTTGTTTCAAGGAGAATGATCTGGGAAAACCCCTGTGTTAGTCGGACAGAAATTAGGATAAAAAGACTGAACAAGCCAATGTTTTTTTTTTTTTTTTTTAATCATAATAAACTGGAAGCACTGTCGCCTTGCACCTCCAGGGTTCTGGTTCGATTCCCGGCCAGGTTCAATTCCCACCTTTTTGGAGTTTGCATGTTCTTCCCGTGCTTGGTGGGTTTCCTCCAGGTACTCTGGTTTCCTCCCACAGTCCAAAGGCATGCAGATTAGGCTAAGTGCTGCTCCCAAATTGCCTATAGTGTGTGAATGAGTGTGTGTGTGTGTGTGTGTGTGTGTGTGTGTGTGTGTGTGTGTGTGTGTGTGTGTGTGTCTGTGTGTCTCCTGGGATGGGCTCCAGGCCCCACTATGACACAGTATACAGGTTTAAATGGGATAAACAATGAGTGAGTGAGAGTATTTTGCATAATTTTTTATGGAAAATGAATTATAAATATAATACATTTATTTATTTATTTATTTATTTATTTTTGTTAATTTGTAAAAGTATGATTTTTTTTCAAAACAATTTATAATACCAGACTCAAATTCAAAGCAATAATGACAAAAATAATAAGATTTGTTTTAACATATTTTTTTCCCAGAAAAGCTTTCAAACATTGCCACCTCATCCTGTGTCCACCCAACCCCCTACCCCAACCACCTACCCCAACCCCCCCAGCGCCCTGCCTTGTGCACATAGTTCACAAACCGTCCCTCATTTCTCCATATATCATTGAATTAAATGATTTAGGTTAAATCAAATGTTTTACTGCACCATACTGCAAAGCACCCAAAGATATAATTCAGAATTTGTTTGTTTACATAACAACCTCAGCAGCGACCTCGTTTCCCCTCTCGTCTGTTCCAACCACTCAGCATTCAGCATCACCGGTTATATACTAATCACCATCTGACATCATCTACACCTGTTTCTCACTGGTTCATGCCTTGTTAGATGTTGTTTTATTCTCAAATGATTCTTAGGTCACTGTGTGGCTTAACAAATCAAAACATTTCTCTGAAATTGCTCAGGTACAAGGACTGGACTAAAAAATGAAAGACAAAATTTTGCCAAATACAAGAGTCGAAAAAGTCCTGGAGAAATATTGCTCAAGACTACTTTAGACTCTTTGGGAGCAGAAACCTTCACACTGTACTGTACCTGATTAGGAACTCTAGTCCTTTTTATACTGTATGAGGAAGACTATAAGACTAGTACGCAATCATGTCACTAGTATCTCTCTGCCATCCATGTGCTCGCTAGGTCACTGCTCTGGATCGGTGGTTTCGCAATCACTACACTATAAGCTCAGACTTTATTACCCACTGTGGTTATAGTGTGTGTGGATGAGTTGTGACTTCACTTCATCCGCTGCTGAGAAGAGAAACACTCAGGGGGGTCCAGAGTCACTTTCTCAACCAGCTTAATAGTCCACAGATGTGTACAGAGACGCTGTGCTGTTAGTCGATAGGGGGGAAAAATGACCAGATTATGTTAAAAGTAGGAAAATATTACTAAATAAAAAAGCTTTTGAACATGTTTATTAAGATATCATGTTTCCTTACTGAAACAATAACTGTATTCTTGTGATTTGATTGAATTCAACCATTGGGCGATTTTGACAGCTCTGAGGTCGTAAGAGAATCTGAACCAGTAGAAGAGCTCAGATCGGTCTTTATATGTTTATCATAACCATCATGTCCATTACTCAACCATCATAACCACAGAGATGTGACTACAGGAACCGTGGTATATTCATCAAACAAAACTCAACCATCAATCAGCTTAATATGCTGTGATTCATTTTCAAAGAAACAGGTGAAAACAAGCAAAAACATGTAAAAGAAAAACGCCTGCAATTAATCAGCTGAAATGAAATCTGGAAGAACCTGAATACATTTAAATGTTCAGTATGTGTATGTGTGTGTGTGTTTGTGTAATTATTTCATTAAGTAATTTTGTAATTATACACCTTTTCATTTGGTTATAGGTGATGGGCGGTAAATATACAGATGTCACAATGTGTTAGATTAGAAGAGAAGGTACAGAAACAATCACACCAAACCCAGCACGTTCAGGTCCGGCTCTTTTTCCCACAACCATCACACTGCTAAACCGTTAAACCACTTAAACCACTTATACCTTGTACATGTAATACCTCTCACAACTGCATTACTCTGTGCTTTTCCTATTATTTTAGGTTTTTATGCCGTATGACTGACACACCCCTCCCATTTTATCCAGGCTTGGGACCGGCGCTACATCTACCAATGAGCCACCAATGCCAGGATAAAATGGGAGGGGTGCGTCAGGAAGAGCATCTGGCATAAAAAACCTGTGCCAAACTTGTGTGCGGATCGGACACCCTTCACCATATATTCAATATCACCAGTGTCATGTTTCGATAAATTTGCCAAATTCTAAAGAAAATTATGACATTTAAAGCATTTCTTCGGTACTTATTTGTTGCTCTAATATGTAGGTAGGCACAACCTTATTGTCATTGCAAAGTAACATAGTATAGCAATAACAAGAGGTAATTTAGCAATTACCAGAATTCCAAATAGTAGTTTATATACTGTACTGTATGAGTCAGTGCAAATTTAAGGTGCAGGTTATATAAGTAGTCTTATGACACTAGTGATATTAAGAGAAGCTTAATACTGTAATATGAGATTTTCTGGCCTACATTTGTCAGCTTGGGGATTTTCTGGTGTAATCATTTTACTTCAATTCAAACCAATTTTTTTTTTTCTACAGTTGTGTGCAGTTGTAATAGATCAGTGATGAAGTTAAGGGGCGTAGTCTAAGAAGATAAAAGCTACGAGGAAGTGGAATCCGTACAAAGTTCAAAAGGTATTATTTTCATTTATTTCCCTATGAAGGAAGCATTGAAGGAAGAAATGTTTAAGACATCTCTTGTAAGAGCAAAGGTTTGTGCTATCGGAGTGTGCTCTTTCCTTCTTTCCTTATTCTTTTTTTTTTTTTTCTTTTAATCTCACACCTTTTTGAGACATAAAATATAGATAAGGCTGGAAAGACCTTTAACCTTAGATGACTCCTGGGAGTACGTGTGATCGTAAAAGGGATTCATCACTGGGTTGGAGTTGGATCTTGTATCTTTTTTTTTTTTTTAATCTAATGATACCAGGATATCTGTATGAAATGACTGATCCATAAAAATCGTCTGCCAAGTAATTCACATTTATTAATTGTATTAAATATACAAGAAAGTCTGGCTCATTGGATGCAAAATTTGAAATGAGGAATGTCTCGAGACTTTTGCACAGTACGATATACAGTAATCTTAATCATCATCAAGATTGAATGTATGATATGATATACAGTATGTCACAGACCCTCTTTTTAGAAGTGTCTAGTGCTGGAGTTCTCAAATGGAGATCCATGAAGTGTTTCCTGGACGGTGGTGGTGGCACGGTGACGTTGTGGCTAGAATTCTGGCCTCGCACCTCCAGGGTTGAGGGTTCGATTCTCGTCTCAGGTCTGTGTGCATGGAGTTTGCATGTTTTCTCCATGCTTGGTGGGTTTCCTCCCACAGGTCAAAGACATGCAGTTTAGGGTAATTGGTGTTACCAAATGGATTGGCACTCTGTCCAGGGTGTACCCTGACTAATGCCCAAAGTCTGCTGGTCTAACCCATGACACTATATTGAATGGGTTAGTGGGTTAATGATTGAATGAACAATACAGTGATGTAAATCACCGTTCACATTTTCCCAAGTCATGAGAAGTACTAATTATTTTATAGATATTAGTTGTGTGTAGTTATATCATGTATTTACTCAACATGTCAATCACTGCATACTACGGCTCTCTGCTCCGGCTAGAAACTCAGGTTCCCAGAACACACCGTGACCTACAAACATGGCCATGGAAAAATACAAAACCCTAGAAGGCGTGCACCGACTTACATTCACAGTCACCTGAGCATGTCTTGCTCAAGCCTGAGGCTGACGAGGAGGCCATCCAAGCCATGTTTGCACCAGACTCCGGTGAGGACGTCGTCGCTTCAGCACCAGACTCTGGTGAGAATGTTGTCACTCTATCACCAGACTTTGGTGAGAATGTCGTCACTTCACCACCAGACTCCAGCGAGAACATCTGTCAAGTACTTTCTCCTTGTGCTGACTGCTGCATTCTGGGGCTTTTAGCACCAGCTAGAGACTCGAATTCCCAGAACAAATGGTGGCTTACAAACATGGCTAGTCATGCCACTGTGCCACTGTGACACCAAATGTAATTATACAAAATAATATAACGAGTCTAATATTTGAATAAGTGGATAAAATAAATCAGTGCTGAGATGAGGTTAAAAAGGATTTAAGGGTTTGTAAGAGTTCCATGTAAAATGAAAGTGTTAGAGAAACCCTCTGTCACAGCTGCTATCACCACCAAGGTGGTGATTTTATATTAGTGATGATTAAATCTGTTAAATATGTCCGGTTCCTTACCGTGACACTTATTCAAGAAGGTGAAATCTAGAACCCTTAAGGTTTCTCGGGCTAGTACTTCTCAGTATCCCCAAAATGTTATACATAGGGTTTCTGATCTGGTTTTGATCAGGGTTCACATACTTTTTGGCATCAAGAATGCTTTTGAAATAAATGTAAGAATAAATTCCATTGACCACACCCACCATGTCCGTCAACTGGCACAGATTAATTCCATGATCAAAATTTAAAGCTGTTCATCTGTATGGCTTTCAATTTCATAATTTTATAATTTATTCCACTTCGGTTGAAAAGAGGACTTGTTTGACTTGTTTTTGAGTTATTAAAGTTAGGGTTAGGCAGGACACTGGTTTGCACAATCCTCATTGATGTTTCGGGACATGTTCTCCGTGTGTCGGTTCTTATCTCAGTAGTGTGAATATACATGCCATACTTCTGATCTAATATCAATTTGCTCAGGATAAAGTATTTACCGAAAGCCAGTGTATGTGTGAGACTTGTGCATTTCTGTGACGGTTTTTAAAGTGACATTTGAAATGTATTATAGATCTCTCAGTCACTCACTCAGAGTCTATACCGCCTTATCCTGTGTACAGGGTCGAGCCTGCCCCAGGAGACTTATGGCATGAGGTGGGGTAGACCCTGGACAGGGTGCCAATCCATCGCAGGGCAAACACACATACACACTCACACACTACAGACAACTTGGGAATGTCAACTACTTACCCCAATCTGCATGTTTTTGGACTGTGAGAGGAAACCAGAGTACCTGGAGGAAACCCACCAAGCACACGGGAGAACATGCAATCTCTATGCACAAAGACCTGTGGTGGGAATCTAACCCGGACCCTGGAGGTGCAAGGAGACAGTGCGAACCACTACACCACTGCGTCGCCTTGTATCAGCAATTAAAATTCAAGTGGAAAAGATACTTGATGGCAACACAGCATAGGTCATTGATGATAGAAAGAAAGAAAGTGTTTATATAAAAGTCTTGCTGGTGTGTGTTAACAGGGAGGCTTTGAATTTCAAACTGTGCATTTGGGTTATGTCAGGTAAAACAAAAGTTATCATTACCTTTACCACTACTGGAATATGTGATTGACATCGCATAAATGTAGAACTCTCAAAATAAGCATTTTTTTTTCATCTGAAAAACGAGCATTAAACCATTGATCATGTGTATCTGTGCTATTTCTTTGCCTATGTGACAAATTTATTTATTTTTTGCTCAGTCATGTTTGTATAGTTGGTTGTCCTAGGTTGTGCTGAAAAAAAGGATATGTCACTCTATATTGCACAATCCTGAGCCTTCAGCCAAAACAGTACTGGTGCTTAATTTTTTTTTTATGTTGTGCATATAATACAGAAAATGTGTGTGCTGAAAATGCTACTTCTGAAGTTTATGCAACATGGAAATCAATCTTGCTTCCCTAAAATTTTCAAGTTGCTAACTTCAGCCATTTTGATTTTGAGATGTGCCCCAAAAATGGAAATTTTTCAGTGTTATACTGTCTCGCTTCAAAGTACAGTATAATCATTTAAAATGCAAATGATTCATATTTTTTTATGAGTATTGATACTAAAACTGGGGTAAAACTTCTAGAATCATATGATCGGTAAAAATTGTTGCTTAAATATAAAAAAATTTGATAAAAGCTTAAAAATCAAAAATCTGTAGTGTCTGGTAACCAGGTCATATTCATGTTGCATTATCTTAACAATTTAGCATTTTCAGGTTTTTGTCTTTTCATGTAAAATTTAAATTGGCCAAGTTTTATCTGAACGACAATTAAGATCATTGGAAGATTTGAATTAAAAAAAAAAAAAGTTATGAACACTACATAAAAGTGCATGAAATTGAATTTAGCAAATGTGATGAAAATGATAAAAATATATACGTGTATGCATATTTACAAGAAACGAAGCGTGGATTGTGGAATAAGCAGCATTAAGTTTTGTGAAAAACGTGAGACTCTTTTAATGTATGTTTATTTAACAAGAAAAATAACAAACAATTTAAGGGCTACGACTGGAAATAACCGAGTGTAACATTTTATTGTAAGAAGGATGAAATCCTCAGTCAGACACGAGTGGAGATATAATATAAACTAGAGAGGCACATTTCCTGAAGTTCTATGGGACTTTTTCACCCCTTAGAAAAATCGGCCTCAATTTTAAACTCTCTTAAATTAATTCAATTTCATAAGAAGAATAATATACTTCTAGATTATTATGATATTATTTTTAATTGAAGTGTCTCTTGCTACATCTTTTCACGGTTTATACTTAATTTCGATCCTCTCGTGTATTTTAACCTTTCTTAGGACTCTCAAATCTATAGTTCTTTGTCCCTTATATTTTATTTGTTCTAATTAATGTTTTTTTTTGTGTGTGTGTGTGTTGTTGTTATTATTGCTGCAGTTATTATTCTTAAATCTGTTTAACATGTTCTGTATTCTTTTGTATTGTCTCAATAAAAAATAAATAATTAAATGAAAAAAACTCATAGCACCCCATTCCCGAATAAGCCGCACGATTTGACATCTCATTCATGGGTCTACGACAAACAGTGTGGGACTAGTTACGCGCCAGACTTTTGTACGGAAGAAGAAGAAGAAGAAGGAAAAAAAACAAAAAAAGCCTGCAAGATAACAATAGTAGTGCTTCGCTTCGCAAGCACCATTAATTATATAATATCGTTCAGAGGTGATTAAATCGAATCGCACGGTATCGCCGGTTCAGCTCGAATATCGAATCGGTCCATTAAGAAGTGAAATGCAGCGCGGCGAAAATGTACAGCCTTATTTAAAAAAAAAAAAAAAGAGTAATTAACACACGGGGCAACGCTGGATTAACACACGGGCTTTAAACGCGTGTGCGATGACGTCATGGGCGCGGTTCGGTTACCCCGACGTCATTACGCCTCCTCGCTACATTGTTGCAAAAATATTTTCGTTTTTGTTCAAACGATTCTAGTTCTTAAGAGCCGCGTGTGGGCGTGTCCAGCGTTGGCATGGGAACCAGAGGTGGGGCAGCTGCGCTTATAAGCGCGAGACAGTGTGCGTGTGGGGGTGTGTGTGTCAGTGTGAGAGAGAGAGAGAGAGTGTGTGTGTGTGTGTGTGTGTGTGTGTGTGTGTGCGCGCGAACCGGAAAGCGAGTTAAAGCCGCGATTTATTCGAGTTTGTTTGAAAAGAGAGGACTGCAGCACGATGTGTGGTGAGTTAATCTGGGAATCTGTTTATTATCATTATTGTATTATTATGTTCACATACAGAGAAAGATGTCGCACTCGGGAAAAGAATTGTAATAATCTGAGATAGAATGTTAGCGAGAGAGAGAGAGAGAGAGAGAGAGAGAGATCTGTCAGAACTTCTCAAACATAAAATGAGTTGGATTAATGCAGTGATAGAAGAGTTCTGTAACATTCCTCATGCTGGAAAAGAGTTGAAGTGTGAACAGGAACAGATCCAGCAGTGCTGCTAATACACCAGCTACGTGGCTGCATGAAAAGTCTCCTTGTTTCCTCCTTCTTCCTTACTTGTTTGCAAAAAAAAAAAAAAAAAAAAAAAAAGCTCAAAAGTCATTGCTAAACCATGCATTCCTTCAAATCTGTGTTTTTTTCCATTACATCACACCATTAAATCAACATTGCGATAAAACACCTCCACTTTTTTGTCCTGGTTTCCTTCACCCGTCAGTATCACGCACAGGTGAGGATCTGATATCCATTAACATGCCGATCCTGCCTCCTTTCTTTCATCCTCCCTCCAGGGATATTCGCCTACCTGAACTACAGAGTCCCGCGTACGAGGAAGGAGATCTTGGCCACGCTGGTGAAGGGACTGCAGAGGCTGGAGTACAGAGGTTACGACTCTGCAGGTGAGCCAGCTCCTCCCAGATCCTGCGATCCTGAATGTCATGGCAGCGGGTTCTGCTCGTAAGAGATACGGCTCGGGGCTGAACAGAGGGCTCGTTTCATGGGGTTTTTTTTTTGTTTTGGCAGCGTAGAGGTCCAGGTGCTCCTTTTCTCCGGGCTGTTAAACGAAAAGTAGTCGACTGACCCATTTAAGAGGAGATTTAAATGAAAAGGTTTTTGGGCTTGTTTATTTCTTTTTTTTTCTTTTTTAAACCTAATGCGCATCGATTACATATTGAGAGTGCGGGGAAACTTGAGAGAATAACTTTTTAACTAGGAGCAATTA
Organism: Clariallabes teugelsi; assembly: GCA_030014215.1. Classification (NCBI taxonomy): domain Eukaryota; kingdom Metazoa; phylum Chordata; class Actinopteri; order Siluriformes; family Clariidae; genus Clariallabes; species Clariallabes teugelsi. The sequence continues at coordinate 4,240,751 of JAQMYG010000011.1, forward strand.
CTAAAACGAGAAACTGGACTGATTTCGATCTTGGTTTTCATTAGATGAATGTACTCGAGTGAAGCAAACACGATCACGTCCAAAGAAAATCTTTATTGAACCTTTATTAACTGCTTGTGCAACTCCCTGTAGATTCCATTATGAAGAGTAAACAACTTTTTTAATACAGTTTTCCCATTATCACAGTACAATATTAAAATTCTTCTCCTATCCAACTACTACAGATCAGATCGATAGACAGGCTGATAATGACAGGCTTACGTATTACTTTAAGCTGTGTGTGTGTGTGTGTGTGTGTGTGTGTGTGTGTGTGTGTGTGTGAGCTGAGGACTCTTCCTGGATTGTTTTATGATCCGAGTGTCTGGTTTGTCCAGGTGTTGCTGTGGACGGTTCAGGGAAACAGGAGAACGAAATCTGCCTGTTTAAGAAGAAGGGAAAAGTAAAAGCACTGGATGAGATGCTGTACAGTAAGTCTTGTACTTTTATGATTTTTTCCCCCCCTTTGGTTAGTTGTTTACTTAAACCTTAATGACTTTATCACCGACTCCTAATCCGTATTCATATCAACTTCCTTCGGTCTTATCAGAGAATGACGAGATTGACTTGGAAAGAGAACTGGACACACACTTCGGCATCGCTCACACTCGCTGGGCGACACACGGCGAACCCAGCGCTGTCAACAGCCATCCTCATCGCTCTGACAAGAAAAACGGTAATACACACTAGCATTGAACAAGATCAGATTTCTGGAGTTTACAAAAAAACTCACACATGCACAGTTTAACTAGTGCACTGCATTAGCTAACCGTTACATTAACCAGTAATTACTGGGGGTGTAAAATCTGGAATGTTTTCTGACCAGACATTATGAGGTCATTTGTCAGGCCACAGTACTCACTGTCACTTCGGGAAGTCTACACTGACTGATTGAAAATGTTTGAAAGCAAGACTTATTATTTAAAACAGAAGCTGAGGCTTTAATGATCTAAATGCACTGATACATCTCTGAGACATGGGTGTTCACAAACCTAATCTCTCTTTAACTATAGCAAACGTTATGCATTATATACAACAAATAATGCAGCATTATTTACTGTACAGATGAATGAAAGAAACCTATTTATAGTAAAAATGTAGGAAATATTCCTATGTTGAGATTTTTTGCAATAGTATATTAATTTAATAGTAATAGTAATTTAATAGTTATAGTAATTTAATTCATAGATATCTTCGACTTAAGTATTAATGTAAGCATTTCATTTTACATGAAGATCTGAGTAAATGTCAGGCTTTTTTACTTTACGCCAGCTAACTCTGAGCCGTTCCTTTCATCTTCACGCCGTGACATTAAGTAATATCCAGTACAAATCTAGCCTAAGCATTCCATTTAATTGTTGGTCTAATTAAGTGGAAGGTCACCTGACTGAATACATATTTGACTCTGCTTCACCTAGAAATCTGTACATTCTGTATTGATGTATACCATGGGTGTGTGTGGGATTAATTATGTTAATTATGTAAGGATGGGCATTCCAGTAGAACCTGCTGAACCTGACCTTAAGCAACATTTACTGCAGGACGTCGCATGGTTCGAACTCTTCTGAACACATAATCACTGGAGAGGCCGTGCCCTGTAATTCAGAGAAACTGAACCAGACTTAAAAGATTATCGTCTTTTCATTCTTTAATTTTTCGTTAACGCCTTGCTCGTGTTCAAACGCAGCTGATGGAAGGCTGAAAAGAAGTTAAAAGCAAATCAGGCCGCCATCCCTTATTTGAACATCAATGCAATTGTTTTCTTTTTAATTGGATGCTGTTGTATTGTAATTATTACAAATTACATATTAGGAGATTTACATAACGTATGTTAGCAAAGCATGCTAATTTTTGATGATCTAGTCTTCAATCAATAAATGTGTTTTGCTTGGAGAACCAACGGCTTTTCAATCAAATGTACCTTAAAACCTTAAAACAAGATAATTAAAAATTCTTCCTGAACAATAATTTTATTTTTTAAAAATGGTTAGCAATGTTTTTTTTTTTTCAGTTCCGGTGTGATTTTCTGAAAATCTAGATATATTTCCTCAATAAGCCTACTGTATCCTAAATTCCTATTAGTAATCTGTCGCTTCTTGTACAGAACGTTTTTTATAAACATTTCAAATCATACTGAAATTTACACTGGAATGAGGTTCTGATCTAACAGATGCCGATCATGATGGTATGATCTGCACTTAGATTAGCACTAGGAGGACGAATACCTGAAAACTATTAGTGTGAGCTTAACTTCTTTTTTAGCCTATAATAGGGCACCTATTGAAATACCTGGAAAATAAAAATTTAAATTTTCAAGCCTTTTTTTTTACTTTTTACATTTTTATATGATTATTTCAAATATTTTTATTGTTCTCATTTTTATGTTGCTCATCAATATATATATATATATATATATATATATATATATATTTGTTTTTTTTTTTTTTTTTTTTTTTTTTTTTTTTTTTTTTTTTTT
>JAQMYG010000011.1:4247753-4261950 GCA_030014215.1 Clariallabes teugelsi
CAGTTAAACTAATAAGAAAAGTTTCGTTTCAACAGGCAGGTAAGGGTTAACGAGTCGAACCCCGACGCAAGGCGTATGACTCCAACACGAACGAGCCGCGTGTGAAATAAATTCGGCGTTTTGATGGCCTAAGACTTCCTGCCGCTACATCCTCATGGTGAACGTGTTCCAGTCACATCCACAGTAAAGAGCGTCCTGCATGCAAAGACATCTGTATACGTCCTCCTCAAACGCAGTTGTTCTGTAACCCTTAAAGAAACAGCGTAATAATGATTTATACATATGGAAGCGAGCCGAGTAAGACCACGTACAGAGTTAATGGCTCCCATCTGCCTTTGTTTCACTCCGGAGGAGCACGCTGCTGGTTGTGGTCATCCGCTTTCGTCAGATCTGGGGAATTGTGCAAGTTATAGATGGATAATCTGTTTTATTCGTTAGAAAAATAAAAGGAAATGCATGCGTCCAAGAAGCGTTCTCGAAATCGCTTCCTGGAACAAGTAATTAAAAAAAAAAAAAAAAAGGGAGGGAAAAAAAATCTTCAAAATTTGTTCAGTTGACAAAGGACGACTTTCTCTTGCTGTTTTAACGTCTCTGTCTTTGCAACTTCTCCTCCAATCTGCATAGGCCTGCTGACATTTGACTTAATTTGAATGCCTAGCCTGTCCAGAAGTCTTTTCAGCCTCTGTCGAGGCCTCCGTTCCATCTGAACCTGCCTTCAGATCCGTTAGCGTAGATTATATTAGTAGACATCATTTCGTTCTCGCTCGACTTATTTAAGTCCACGCCTGTTCAAACAAGGGTTATCAGAATGTGTACCAAGGAAACCTCGTCAGGTGTCGGGTATCAAATAAAATTTCTTTGCTTGGCTCCGGGAGAAAGGATCTGAACACGGATGTTTAGGAGAAAGTGAGAGAGCTGTTCTTTTCCTGGAGGCTTTATTTGGTTTGCAGTTTATTTGGAGTCGCAGTACGAATATCAGGACTGCCAGGAGTTTCTAATATATCATGTGTTGAGGGGAGAAAAAAAAACGGTGTAGGAAAACTGAAGAAGAAAGGATTGAAATAATAATAATAATAAAAAAAATAAATCATCATGCTTTTACGAGTGAGTATCCTGCATAAACCAGCGTTCAGGGTCGTGTACTGTACGGCGGTATCCAAAAGTATCCAGACTAAAGTGAACTACTGTGTTCTCAATTTTTTAGATGAATGGCAATCAGGATAATGAGAATAATTTGTTTTTTTATTCCGTGAAATTGCTGTATACTGTATAACAATCACTATCACGTTAATAAGACGTCTGCGGGGCAGTACACCGGTGTCGCTCGCTCAATCCATGCCTGCTCGATCGCTTAGCCCTGAAGATCAGCTTCTTGACCTGCTTCATCATCGTTTCCATCATCAACAGTTGTCTATCGAGTTTCGGCCTGGTGACGACCCAGGAGACGCCTCCAGAAGATGAATACCGTTGTCACATGGACGGTTTTTCAGTTAATTAGGACAACTCGTCAGCCAGATAGATGAGAACTAATTAAGGACACCCACAGGGAGAGCTACAGTATAATGCATGGCGTATGATGTCTTAACGCCATCAGCCGCCAAGATACAGTGATTTACAACACCAGCCAAAAGTTTTTGGATTTTGGATTTATTTAATACATTCTAGAACAATATTAACTTTTTTTTTTCAAAAACTATGAAATAACACACATGGCATTAAGTAACAACATCAACAGTCAGTTGTTATTTTAAGACGTGAAGGTCAGCTGTTCCTGGAACAGTTCTTGCAAGAACAGTATTGTGTCGAGTGCATTTGCAAAAACCCATCAAGCACCAGGATGATGAAACTGGCTCTCATGGAGACCTTCCCAGGAAAGCAGGTCCAAAACTTACCTCTATTCAAAGGAAATTATTGCAAATGTTGGACGCCTTCAGTATTGTTTTACAGTGTAAAAAGAAATAAAAAGACCATGGAATTAGAAGGTGTGTCCAAACTTTTGACCCTTTTCCAAAAACAGGATTGTGTGTATTATCCGCCTTAGTCACCCTACACAAGTTTGTTCGATTCGCTTGTTCGAAGGTTTATGCCGGTCTGCTTATGTTATTCTGTTCTGTGAAGTTTAAGGAAATGTGGTTTTTGTGCCCCACAGGAGAGGAAGTCCTCTGCTCATCGGTGTCCGAAGCCAGTACAAGCTCTCCACCGAGCAGATCCCTATTCAGTACAATGGTGAGGCTTCACTGTCGTCCACAGCCACATGCACACACGCACACACACACACGCACACACACACACAAAACACGACGGCTCGCCAAACCAGTTCCTTTGCACATTTCTTTTTCATTGTCGTCTCAGCTGTAGTTGAAGGTGCGGCTTAATGACGAAAGCAAAGCTGTAAGACAAGCATGTCGAAGCGCCGGGCCTAGCAGAAATGTAAGCTAGGTAACAAAGTACGAATTTTAGGATTTACATGGATATAAGATTTTATGACGTTATGCACAACACATTTAACAACAGCATGTTGAACTTAAGGTGATTTTAAAGGTGAAGCTTATGTTATTGTGTGCATCAGTAAGTAAACAGGCGGGGCAAGCGCACGTAAAACACTATTTATGAAGCAAACACTTTCATATCTTACATAGAAATGCCTTTTAGGTGTTTGTTTAGCCAACTGCAAATGTTTACGATTCCAAATCCACATAAAAGTCCACATGAAACACACCTGCTCTGAATGTTTATAAACATTCTTGTTTTTAGGAATTAATCATATATCAATTTTTATAACAGAAACAAGAGATGTTCAGAATCAGAACTTGATCAACTCTCTGGACAGCAGCAATGTTCTGCACTCTGTAAATGAGAGGATGGCTGTGGAGTTTTACTTCGCTTCCGATGCCAGGTAACACACACACACACACACACACACACACACACGCATGCATACAAACACACGCACGGTACAGTCATAAGAGTCACGAGTCTGTATGACAAAACTTGTAGAATAACTTGAAGAGGGACTTCGCCCATGAAATTCCATCTTACATGACTGATCGGATGCATGTGCACTGAGGGGAAATGCTGCCTCGGTGCTGCCCCCGTGTGGCCGACAGAGTTAGTTGCAGAATTGCAATGAAGTCACAAATACACGGAAAATTCTGGTCTGATTATTGTCTGATCGGTGCACTTACATCTGTCATCCGTCTCCTTCTCTGGTCCTCAGTGCCATCATCGAGCACACCAACAAGGTGATTTACCTGGAGGATGATGACATAGCGGCCGTGGCGGAGGGGAAGCTGTCTGTGCACCGCCTCAACCGCAGCGCTGGAGAAGACCCTGTCCGAGTCATCCAGACCCTGCAGATGGAGCTACAGCAGATTATGAAAGGTCTGCCATAGATACTCTCACACTCACACACTCACAGCAGTTCAATTATTACAATCTGTCCCAATAACTAACATATTAATTATCAATTATTAACCGAACCTTCCACCACACAAAGATCTACAGTAACAATTATTAACTTTCAAGTTTTCACTACAAACTACAAAGACTTGATATTTTGTACTGCCCTCACTGGCCACTTTAATAGGAATACCCAAATGTACAGTACATCGGATCACTTATACGGTTATCTAATCAGCCAGCAACACGGCGCATGTTCAAATCCCACGTGAGGTTCGACTGGAACGTTCCGTATCAAACACCGACAATGGCAGCGATGTCGTGGGTCGTTCTCTGATGATCATCATGCACAAGTTGCTGAATGGTTTTGTCATTTTCGAGGGTTGAGCTCTTCCTGATCTCCCTCCGTCTTCCAGTGATGTTCTTCGGCTCTTAAAAAACACCTCGAGCGACTCGTGTAAAAAACCTGCCGGATCGTGTCAAACGTCTCTTTTTTTACGCAGAATTTCACGTTTGCCCTTTGTTCCAACGCGCTGTCCATGATGAAAGAGTAGACTCCCAGACGATGTCTTTTGGCACACTGACTTATGAAGGTCCGTGCTCCTTGAAACTGTGCGTGCAGCTTTGTGCTGCCACCTGCTGGCGTGTTACAAAACTAACGTCTCGAAACGTTTTGATACCGTCAAATCTTAAAGCCAAGAACGTGAATTTGACGCAACACAAGCTGACTAAAACTGGTGGAAAACATCGCCTGGTTCTTTTCCAGTCTTCGCCTTCACATTGTGTTATGCACTGCACTGCTGCTAAATGATAGGCCGACTTTGATAACTATTGTACATGATTCTCTCATTATAAAATCTAAAACTAAATGCATGTTAAGAACCTGCGACTAATAATTCAACTAAGCGAATGAACCCAGTATCATGTATCCTCCTCTCCCTCTCCCTTTTTCCACCTTCATTAAAACCTGTTCTGTATGCTAACGCTAGCTCACATGGGTTTCCTCCTTCAGGCAACTTCAAAGCCTTCATGCAGAAGGAAATCTTTGAGCAGCCCGAGTCGATCTTCAACACCATGAGAGGCCGGATCTGCTTCGACAAAAAAACAGGTAGAGTCTGAACCCAGTCATCGCCAGCTGGGAAACAGCACTCACACACACTAGAGCTAAAAAAAACAACAAAAAAAACAAAACGCCCCAGTGATTCAAGATCAGCTCATACAAACTGATGCCATTTTAAACAGTCTTAAAAAAAACTTTTACAGTCTACAGTATTTAGATTCCACACAAGATTCTTAATTAGTCCTGTGCTTATGTGTGTGTGTGTGTGTGTGCAGTGATGCTCGGTGGTTTAAAGGATCATCTGAAGGAGATCAAGAGATGCCGGCGTCTCATTATAATCGGCTGTGGCACGAGCTTCCACGCTGGAGTTGCAGTGAGTTGCATTAGTTATTTATGGGCTTGCACATGGATTAAAATGTTTTGTTTGATTGATTTGACTGACGTCGTCATGCGTCTGTGTGTGTGTGTGTGTGTGTGTGCTCAGACAAGGCAGATCCTGGAGGAGCTAACAGAGCTGCCCGTCATGGTGGAGCTTGCCAGCGACTTCCTCGACCGCACAACTCCTGTCTACAGAGATGACGTTTGCTTTTTCATCAGTCAATCAGGTACATCACGCCACCTTGTACTGGTGCAGACTTCCTTATCACATTTCCTTAAACTAACAGTTCGGTGGTTCAGCCACATACTAAACTGAGAAACCGATCAGTTACACTTTTTTTTTTCAAAGCTAAAATGGGGGAAAACATTGACAATTCATGAAAGCATTATGTTTTGTGAGCAAAAACACTATATGGACAAAAGTATTTGGCCAATCGTGTTCATTATCCCCAGTGAAGGGGAGTCTTAAAGCTTCAGCGTACCAAGACATCTTGTACAATGCTATGCTTCTATGCTAGTTTACGCCAACAGTTTGGGTAAGACCCATTTCTAGTCCAACATGACTGTTCCCAAAGCAAGGACTATAAAGACAGGGTTTGATGAGTTCACTGTGGAAGAACTTGACCGGCCCCAACATCGAGCCCTGTGACCTCAAACCCTTTCAACACCTTTGGGATGAACTGCAACTTGAGATTGTGAGCCAGGCCTTCTCGTCCAACATCAGCGTCCTGACCTCATAAACGCTTTACAGAATGAATGGTCACGACTTCCCACAGAAACACTCGAAAATCTTGTGGACGGCTTTCCAAGAGGAGTGGAAGCTGTTATACAGTAGCTTCAAAAGGGGGAACAACTCCATATTGAAGTATATGTATTTGTATACAATGTCATTGCAGGTTTGGCCAAATCCTTTTGTCCATAAGGTGTATGTACTTAGCTATACTTTCATTTAAAGTAGTGTCGAGACAATACGTGTACTGTGAACAGCCAGGTTGATTTGACATCATGTGCTGAAATGTTTTTTGACTTTCCTAATAGTTGACGAAGCATTTTCTTTGGCTTCTTCTGGTCTGAAATCATAAATTACAAGCTGTGTGTTGACAGGAATGTTTTTCTCATTATTTACCCTAAGTTCATTTTCCATGGCCTTATTTTATTAGTTCTGGTTACTACAACTCACAAAGCCACAGAAGCAAACACCAGACATTTGGGCCAAGTGTTTCTCGGAGCTAGTTTAACTAAGTGGGAGCAACTGTAGCAATAGTGAAATAAGCTGGTCTGTGTTTTGTCCGAGACTAGGTGAGACAGCTGACACTCTGATGGCTCTGCGCTACTGTAAGAGTAAGGGCGCTCTCACCGTGGGCATCACCAACACAGTGGGCAGCTCCATTTCCAGAGAGACCGACTGCGGAGTCCATATCAATGCCGGGCCGGAGATAGGTGTAGCCAGCACCAAGGTACTGTATGATACGACTTCTACAGTTTGGGTCCTTCTTCATCTTCACTTCATTGGTTTTTGTTGCCTCTGTAAGCAAGTAACGAGATGTCTTGTGCTCCTGTGCAGGCCTACACTAGTCAGTTTGTGTCTCTGATCATGTTTGGACTGATGATGAGTGAGGACAGACTCTCCCTGCAGAAGAGGAGACTGGAGATCATGGAGGGCCTTCGTCAGCTACCAGGTAAATACAATGTACATGCTGTAGAAAGTAACTCCCAGGGTGAAAGTTAAATTCACGTTCGTTCAGGTTCAACCCTCTCATTTAATGATATCTTCTGGTATGACACGGAAACACCATTACATAGGATCTTTAAGAAACATTTTCTCAAGATCAGCCATGATCAGACTGCTTGCTTCACGTCTGAAACCCCTTTAATTGGCCAAACATTGGCGAGCTTAGGACTGCAGTGGGCTCCGAGCCATCTTGGCCGGGATCGTCATTCATGGATGTACGGCCCTCTTTAAAACGTTTGCACCGTTCAAATGTTTTACTGTGACTAAGAGTCTCATTGTATATACAGTATATAGGTACAACCCACACTTAAAATCTAAAATGTAAAAGGACTTATGGTGGCTTAGTGGTCAGCACTGTCGCCTTGCACCTCCAGGTACCGGGTTCGATTTCTGTGTCGGGTCTGTTTGCATGTTCTCCCCATGATTAGATGGGTCACAGATTGGTGACATTGGCCTCTCTAGTTGGACTACAGAGGTTCCTAGATGGAAATGACTTATGGTTACTTACAGAATTGTTTATTATTTCCACACATATTAAATAGTTACACGCTTAATTAGACTATAAGGAACACTATTACCATTAAAAACAGATATCACAATAAAAAATGGTTGGTATTATTTATACTTTTATAGAAAGCTTTTCTTTCTTTCTTTTTTCAATATTCTTATCCTGGTAATTTATAAAAACTCAAATGATATTGCTCAGCTTAATTATTTCTTTTGAGGTTAGCACAGAATAATCTAGGATGATATTTCTTTTTACATTTTAGCTACATTCATCTTTCCTTCTTCTTTATTCCTTCAGAGATGATCAAAGAGGTTTTGGCCCTTGATGATCACATCAAGAGCATTTCCGATGAGATGCTTGATCAGAGGTCTCTGTTGGTTATGGGTCGTGGCTACAACTATGCCACCTGCCTAGAGGGGGCGCTGGTGAGTACAGTGTCTTTAGAGTATGAACAAGTTCACTCATGAGATATAGATTCAAAGATGCTTGTAATGGACGAGATACAGCATATGGATACTGATGAAATCCCAGAGGCTTGTGAAACATCATTAATGATCATGTAATATCGCTTTTTTTGCAGAAAATTAAGGAGATTACGTACATGCACTCAGAAGGCATTCTGGCTGGAGAGCTGAAGCACGGCCCCTTGGCTTTGATTGACCACAACATGCCTGTCATTATGGTGATCATGAGAGATGCGTGCTACACCAAGTGTCACAACGCTCTGCAGCAGGTCACAGCCAGACAGGTAACAGAATTTTTACATTTCTTAGAGAATTATGTCAATAAATATGAGTTTTTGCTCTTGATTTTGCCATGTGCTCTCATATTGAGCTTTTTCTCTGTGCTTGTTCTCGAGTAAAATGATTCTACTGTATCCATTACCACCAAACCTTTAATCACAACTCTGATCGACATATGACAGACTATGATAAATGTTATTAATTAGTTATTAGTTAGTAATTGCAATACTATGTGAAAATGTTTAAAGAAATTTGTCTAACCAATTTTACACTTTCCATTTTTTTGTGCATATTTCACTAATAAAATAAAAAATATTTTTTGTCTCTTAGGGCCGTCCCATCATCCTGTGCTGCAAGGATGACACAGAGAGTAGGAATATGGCGTATAAGACCATCGAGCTGCCCCACACAGTAGACTGCCTGCAAGGGATCCTTTGCGTCATCCCCATGCAGCTCATGTCCTTCCACCTGGCTGTGGTTAGAGGATATGATGTGAGTCTTCTAGGAAATCTTCAAGAATTTAGAAGCATTTAGCTTGACATGCAATATTTTGTAACTAATTGTATTAGTAAATGTTGAACAGAGGTCCACAGTCGTAAAAATGGGAATAAATACAGTGGTCACCACTGGCCTTCAATAGTCACCACTAGCCTACAGTGGTCACCACTGGCTTACAATGATCACCACTGGCCTCCGGTAGTCACCACTGGCCTTCAATAGTCACCACTGGCCTTCAATAATCACCACTAGCCTACAGTGGTCACCACTGGCTTACAATGATCACCACTGGCCTCCGGTAGTCACCACTGGCCTTCCATAGTCACCACTGGCCTACAATGGTCACCACTGGCCTTCAATAGTCACCACTGGCCTTCAATAGTCACCACTGGCCTTCAATAGTCACCACTGGCCTTCAGTAGTCACCACTGGCTTACAATGATCACCACTGGCCTCCGGTAGTCACCACTGGCCTTCAATAGTCACCACTGGCCTACAATAGTCACCACTGGCCTTCAATAGTCACCACTGGCCTCCAAAAGTCACTACTGGCTTCTAGTGGTCGCCACTGGCCTATAATGGTCACCACTGGGCTACAACGGTCACCACTGGACTACAATGGTCACCACTGGACTCCAATAGTCACCACTGGCCTCCAATAGTCACCACTGGACTCCAATAGTCACCACTGGCCTCCAATAGTCACCACTGGCCTCCAAAAGTCACTACTGGCTTCTAGTGGTCGCCACTGGCCTATAATGGTCACCACTGGCCTCCAATAGTCACCACTGGCCTCCAAAAGTCTACTACTGGCTTCTAGTGGTCGCCACTGGCCTATAATGGTCACCACTGGCCTCCAATAGTCACCACTGGCCTACATTGCTCACCATTGGCCTCCACTGTCCCTAAGTGGACTACAGAGGTTCCTAGATGGATGGATGGGTGGATGGATGGATCATATTTGTATTATTCAGGAATTATTCAGGATAAACCTTGAGAATTGCCAAAATCCAAAATATATGACTTGGATTTCAGAATTCAGTTATAGTATGGGATAAGAATATTAGAAATACCACTGATGAGTAGCGTTTTCTTTCGGAAGCATGAGTGTGTGTTTTTGCAATGTGCACCTGCTAATCTCTCTCTCTCTTCATCAGGTGGACTGCCCAAGGAACCTGGCCAAATCTGTGACAGTGGAGTAACCCGTGGGAGGAAAAAATGCATGTTCTAGTAGCATCGAAATTGAGAACATCTCCCATCCTAGTGCAATTACAAGTGTGTGTGTTTACGTGTGAGAGTATGCGTCTGTATGTTTGTGTGTGTGTGTGTGTGTAAACTTGTGTGTATTTATGAATTATGACCAAAACCCGCTGAAACCAATGTGATGGTGATCCGTTCTTTCTTTCTTCATTTCTTTCTTTCTTTCCGTCCAGTAAGTGCCTTAAGTCAAAGGATCACTAAACTGTGCCTTAAAACCTCTGTGTGTTCTGGAGAACCTACTGGGCTTTCCAGAGAACCACAGCACAGCCTTTCATACCAATGTGCAATACTTACAAGCTAACGGGACCCTAAAGACCCCGACAGGGTCGAGCTTGTGAAAGGGTTTTTGCTTAGATTGACGTGAAAGTTTAGCCGTTAATGACAGCACAGAAATACACTGTAAAGCCAAACGCCCAAAAGTCTTCTTGTTTTACAATTGTATACTGTAAGTATTTGTGCAAGAAAATAAACCCTTTTTTTTTGGTTGTATTACATACTGGATTATATGGGATCAGATTCATTATACACACTTTTCACGGAGGAATTCAGAAGATCTTCGGAATACATTCTGAATTCCTCGATTCAATTCATTTTTGTTTACTTTGAAATATTTCCATGATTTAGGTGATTTCATTTATTTATGTTGTGTAGAAATAGATAACTTATTTTATACTTCCTGGGGTGAGCTTGATCCACAGCTTTCAATTTCCCTGGTTGGTCTTTTGTAATTCTTTCTATATTCTACTTACATTAATGTTTATATTCATAAATGCCAATCAGTTTTATTTTTCTTTCTTTCTTTTTTTTTTTTTTTAAATATGGGATCTTGAATGAATGTGTTTTTATATAAAGATCAATTATTTGGAAACATATATTATTTTTAACTGTAATGAGAAAAAAAACAAATAAATCATATATTATTGCATTTATTTGTTGTTGTGTTGATTTGTGATTGGTCAGGATTTCATTCCAGCAGATGAAACAGTGTGTGTGTATAAATACTAGAACAACCAAAGAGCCGGTACACAGAAACACTTTTTATACTTTGTGCAAAAATTCAATTCGAGCCACTAGAGCTCGCCATTGTTTACACCATATTATTAAAATGAATGATTTGGAGTATGTGGATGGAACGTGGACGGCACAGTGGCTTAGAGGTTGGCACTGTCGCCTTGCACCTCCATTGTTCCGGGTTCAGTTCCGGCCTCGGGTCTGTGTGCATGGAGTTTGCATGTTCTAAAATAAATTTTTTTTAAAAACTTTCAGAAATTCAAAATATATGTGATCAACAGTACATAAGCACTATTTGTACTGTTTAACAGTGAATCATTTTGCTAACTGAAGGTCCACCATGCATCATTAAATGCTAACTTTAGCAAAAATATGTCCGCCATGTCATCAATTCCTTCCAGGGTGGACATATGTGTATAATTTGTCTTATGATTTTTTAATTATCAGCAGACCTTTCCCATTATACAAATGTATTGTTAAGGAGGAGATAATATATCGTTCTAAAAAAGTACACTTTATAATCACTATGTGTTGAAAATGTATTTACTTTGCGATTTGCTTGTATGATTCATAGTCCACTCAAATTATAAAAAGTGCTCAAGTTTGACCGACCTGCATTTATAACAGCCTAAGGACTACTTAATAAAGTTAATATGAAGTTAAATGGAAAATCTCAGATTTAAAAAAATGTTTTTTTAATGAAGTCTCAAGGGCACTTTATAATAATATGGACCGATATATTTCAGATCATAGATAGTGTAATAAAATATACAGGAACAGGGATTGGACTGAAAATGAGAACCAAAATCTTGCCATTAGGAAGCCTGGGGAACAATTTCTCAAGACTACATTAAAGATACAGGAAATTCTGCCTCTTTGGAAGTAAAATATTTAGAAATGAATGGGGACTTCCCAACTGTTGCACAGTACAGTATACTGTTGTTATATTAATTCATCTTCCATACCGCTTATCCTGTACAGGGTCATGAGGAGCCTGGAGCCTATCCCAGGAGACTTTGGGCATGAGCAGGTACAGCCTGGACAGAGTGCCAATCCATCACACACACACACACACACACACACACACACACTATAGGCAATTTGGGTCCGTCATGCACACAGACCCAAAACAGGAATTGAAACGTCGGCAGGTGACAGTGCTAACCACTACGCCACCGTGCCACCTAGTTATACCAACCAAAATGAGTTCAAATCTATGTATTTTAAACATGCAGGTTCTCCACTTCTGTGGGGACACCATGTAACCTGTCTCTCGGATTAAATATTTACATGCTTGTCCCTTAAATTTACACACGTGTATATGTGTTCATGTTTCCATTGGTCTAATTTCTTTTTGGTATTACAATAAAATGGCAGACAAACTATGGCCAAAAGATGCCAGATTAGTGGTAATTTATGTTTTATTTATTATTTACTCACTCACTCACTCAACACCTATACCGCTTTATCTTGTGTACAGTGTCGCAGGGGCCTCCCCCAGGAGACTTAAGGCACACATATGCTCATTCACTCCAAATAGCCACATTTGCATTTCTTTGCACTGTGCCTTGCACCTCCAGGGTCCGGGTTCGATTCCCCAGCTCGGCTCGATTCCCGTCTCTGTGTGCATGGAGTTTGCATGTCCTCCCCGTGCTTGGTGGGTTTCCTCCGGGTACTACACAGTCCAAAGATATGCAGGTTAGGCTAACTGGCGTTCCCAAAATTGCCCGTAGTGTGTGTGCACCCTGGATGGATTGGCACTCGTGCCCTAAGCCTCCTGGGATAGGCTCCAGGCCGCCCGTGACCCTGAATACAGGATAAAGCGGTATAGAAGGTGAGTGAGTGGACTGTGGGAGGTGAACATGCACACCGACATGAGGCGGGAATCAAACTCAGACCCTGAAGGCACAAGGGCAGTCGTAACCACTACGCTACTACACCAATAAAACTCACTATCACTCACTGTCTCTACTGCTTTATTCTGTGTAAAGCGTTGCTGGGGTTCACCTTGGACAGGGTGCCAATCCATCGCAGTACACACACACACACACACACATTACAGGTGATTTGGGAATGGCAATTAGCCTAACCTGCATGCGTTTGGACTGTGGGAGGAAACCGGAGGAACCCGGAGGAAACCCTCAGGTTTATCAGGTGTGTTATTGGATAAAGGATAATTTATGTTTTATTTTTGTTGTCATATTAAAAAAAAAAAAAAAAAACATCAAATAAGATTCAAACGGTTCAAAATAAGGCTTGCTATGCTGCCTCCAAAAATCGATGCTAGCACTTTAGCATGCGCTTCAATCTATTCTTGTGTTCTACGTAGTACGCACAAAAACTAAACAAAAAAACCCTTAACATGTTCCTGCTTCGGTGTAATGCTCCTCTTTGACCGCTAGCATGCGGTAGTGAGCACGGCTGTAACTTTAGCTCTATGCTGCAAAGTTCCAGCTTGGGCTGACGGCAACACCATGACGTCATTCCCGCTCTCTCCCTCTCTCTCTCACACACACACACTCATTCTCTCTCTCTCACACACACACTGACTATCCGACAGACCTCCGCCGCTGCAGCCATGCCGCTGAAACTCGGGCAACACTCCGGATTTTACCCGCAGAGCCGTTAGAGGAGGAGGAGAGGACCTTAACCAGCTTATACCAGAGCACTTCCGCAGTGTGTGTGTGTGTGTGTGTATGGGAGTGAACTGGAGAAAAGCGAGGAGCTGAGCAGGAGGAGGAGGAGGAGGAGGTGAGCTTCCAATGAATAAATCTATCCTGTGTTTTTGCTCTTTTATCCCCCTGCTCGAGGATCTCTGGGGCAGTTTGCCAGGTGTGTGTGTGTGTGTGTTATGGTGGGGTGTGTGTGTGTTGTTGTACTGGGTAACCTTGGCCGCACAGCTCATCTGCACAGTTTTAGCCTCCGAGCTAAGTAACAGCAGTAACACCAGCCTTCTGGAACCTTCTTCCTCATTCTGTGTTTCTTCAGGAAGGAATTAAACACTCAGCTTTGCTTTAACACTCAGGGTTTGTGCTCGAGCCTGAAGCTGACATGCTTTGTGTACAGAATGGGATGGACGAGGACCTGTAGCTACACATTGTACTGTATTTAAAAAGGAAAAAAAAAGTAACACACCTGATGTGGCACTGTGGATTCGCACCTCCAGGGTCGAGGGTTCGATTCCCACCTCTAGTCTGTGTGTAGAGTTTGGTGGGTTTGGGTTTCCTCCGGGTACTCTGGTTTCCTCCAACCCTCAAAACAAAACGAAAAAAAAAGGTTAGGTTAATAGGCGTTCCCAGATTTAATGTATGAGTGTGTGTGTGTGTGTGTGTGTGTGCTCTGCGATGGATCCAGGGTGTACCCCGTCTAGTGTCCTAAGTCTCCTGGGATTGGCTCCAGCCCCCCATCCCCCCCCCTCCTTCCGCGACCCTGTACAATGATGTAATAAATAATTAGTATAGCTTTGATCTTTTGAATAAATAAACACACAAGGGGGTGTTCAAGTTAAAGTGGGACTTTTGATTGAGCAGAATAAAAGAACACAGTGGAAATTACCTTTAGTTCTGTATTCTTTTAGTCCGTACTTGTGGTACCCGGCACATCGGTCG
>JAQMYG010000011.1:4262050-4274068 GCA_030014215.1 Clariallabes teugelsi
ATAAAAGAACACAGTGGAAATTACCTTTAGTTCTGTATTCTTTTAGTCCGTACTTGTGGTACCCGGCACATCGGTCGGCAGATACTCCCCATCCTAGCGATATATCCATCGTTTCTGTAGTAGCTACCTAATGGGTCGGGTTGCCAGCGCAATGGCCGATTGTTAAGGGGCAATTTGGGAACGCCAGTTAGTCTAATCTGCATGACTTTGGACTGTGAGAGGAAACCGGGGAACCTGGAGGAAACCCACCGAGCACGGGGAGAACATGCAACCTTAGACGAGCACGAGCTCGGGGCAGGAATCGAACCTGAACCCTTGCGGTGCGCTAATCACTATGCCACCATGATGCCTACATTCATACATTTACAGAAGTTCATTGTTACAAATAATTCCGGTTTTATGCAAATCTTGCTCATTTTAAGAATAAAAATTAAATTTTTTATATAAGAGACGTATCCTGTGTTCGTAGTAGAGATGTTATTATGTTCAGGTTCAAGTAGACTGTTATTGTCATTTCAACCATATACAGTTTAGTACACAATGAAACGAATCAACGTTCCTCCAGGACCAAGGTGCTACATACAACATAAATTTAACAACATAAATTAAATAAAAAACTAACAAGCTATCTAAGAAACGTAATTAGATGACTAGCTGAGACAAGACAACGTAAATTAACAACATAAATGAACAAAAACGAACTATCTAACTTAAAAACCTAATTAGCTGATTAGCTGAGACAAGTCAGATTGACATTTTACAGTAAGTTAACAGAAAAATGCCAATGTGCAAACAAGAGCGACAAAGTGAAAACACGACAATATGACGCTTCAGAAGGGTCAAATTATTGTCTTGCATCAAGCAAAGAAAACACAAAAAAATGACTAAAATTGGGTTGGGTTAACAGTTGTAAAGTGCATTCTTAAAACCTGGAAGGAAAGTGGTGAACCATCATCTTCGAGCGTTTCCACAAGCATGATGTGACAAGAACTCAAAGGATTAGGACTAAACAGCTGTGTAGCCTTACCAGTGAGACTTAAAGATAAAGAATGTACGATGAAGCATTAAAAAAAGCTCTGATGAGTCCAGATTTCCCCTGTTCCAGATCGATGGGCGTATCAGGGTAATAAAGAAGAGAGGCGGATGAAGTGATACCCCATGTCTGGTGCCTCCTGTGCAAACCTGTGGGGGCAGTGTTATGATCTGGGGTTGGGCCTTCAAAAAAAAAAAAACATCAATAAATACTATAAAGCTCAGTAAACAATAATTAAATAAAACAAAATCAGTATTTGGTGTGACAACGCTTTGAGAAACTTTTAGTCTGAGGTACAATTTTTGCAGTTTTGTAAGGAAATTAGCTACTAAGTTTTACTGAGCATTGTGCAGAACTGCACAAATTATTTCTGAGGTCTTTGACTGTTTAACCTGCCTTTTTTTTTGCTCAGTGGGGGGGGAAATGAGTCTGCCTCACCAGTTTCAATGAATCAGTCCGAGAGCACGATGATAGAAAATGTCTGTCCTGTAAAGCTGTCCTGATGGTCGATAATCCTAATTTCGGAAAATCCTCAACAAAACAGAGTTCCCAGTCCAGTACAGTGGAAAACAGCTCAGAGGCAAAATGGCGTCCAGGATTCCCCATGCGATTTAAAGACGCAGATACAACACTGTTACATTTTACTGTCTCCCTTAGCCCGAGTTAAGAACAAATCGGACTTATGAACGTGCTCTTGGAACGGAACTCGTTCGTAAGTCGGAAACTACCTGTATGTGTGTGTGTGTAGGGTTTGACGGTTGTAATGCATCGTAGGTTGCTTTTTCCACCTAATAATGCATACTAGAGTACTAAAGATTGCGCCAGAATAGTGTGGGATGTTGGTGTCTTTGCATAATGTGTAGTACAGAAATATGCAGTGCTAGTCTTATTTTCATTAAGAGCATTTTGGTTGACATTTAGTTTTTGCATTTGCACAGATCTTTAGTATTGCTTTAGTATTTTCTGTAGAAATGGAATTCGATATTATCCCGATCCTTGTATGCTTCTATGATTTGTATTGTGATTCTGTAAGTATCACAATTTTATAAATATCCAATGTTAAAAAATTTTCTCATATTTTGTTACAATTCTAAGCAACTTTTGCAAATAATTTGCTTGTACAACAAAGGACGCTGTGCCGCCTGCCAGTGTACAGTACGCATAGTGTAGAGTGCACCCCCTGCAGGATTATAGAGGGACTGCAACATTTTACTACCTCAAATGAAAACATTTTAATTAATAAAAGAATTTTTATATACATAAGGTTGTGTCCTGGGTTGACGTGAACGATCTTTGTGGGATCGGACAAGATCTCAGGGACACAGAATATTATATATTTTAGAGGGGATTGGGATTACTGGGAAAATGTGTCAACCTGATTTCTGTCAATTGCTTAAGACCGAGATCCGTCCTGATAATGACACTGGAGATCAGATCGGTGTTTATCCTCGTCCTGTTAGAACCTGGATAGTAAGACGTTCAACTTTCACCTGTTTTGTGAGGTAAATTTGTTTATTTTTATCATCAGTCATACAACCACCCTCCCACTTTCCCTCCCTCGCTCCCTTTCCTTTTTATCACTTTGATTTATGATGCTGAATGATGTCATCATGTTTAATCTTAGTACGTGATTAAAGAGTCGTAGATCATACCTCAGCCTGGAGGAATCACATGAGCGTAGTGTTGAGTCTCACGTCCTGATTGGGAACGTTACTCGGAACGTTAAGGACGCTGTCGGATTTAAAAGGCGAATAGAGGGATAAGACGTGATGAGGACGGAGACACGGACATCTCCGGGCTGAAGGCCTGTCCTGCCCTTCTGAGTCACATCACAGGACTGTTTGTGTATAATCAGGCTCTTTTGACACAGGCGTCCTCTCCGACGGGTGGATTGGTCAGTCGACTTTGTCAGTGGATTTGAGCCAACTGCTTTTCTTATCAGTCTTTAGATCAGCCATTACTAAATAGGCTGCAGATTACAAGGAAATAAATAATAATAAAATGCGTCCATTTTTCTCTGACATTCAGGGAAATGAAGCTCCAGGAGATATAACATCATGGCGAGCAGGACCTGTTTGCTGCAGTGTGTGTGCTTTTGTATTTGCTATTTATCAACATAGGAGTTCAGCTGAGCAGAGCGGATGTGTTCTCAGCACAGCGACGGGGATGAATTTTAGCTCAGTTTTTTCAGAAAGCCGAGGATTTGCGCATCTCTTGTCTGTAAGTTTGGGTTCGAGCAGAGCGGGTTGTTTATTTGTAATGACATTTGAGTCTGTAACTGTGCTGTTGGTACTTAGCAGTAAGTGCAACGTCTTGGAGATGTGATTAATCCCTTTCTAAAGGTCATATTCATTTGTTTTGACACTGTATAAGCATGATTATGATCATTTTAACACTCTGCAGTGACAGTGCTGATTCTTAGGATGTTTCTTTGGGGAACGCTGTAGACTGGAAAATCACAGCCTGATATATATTCAATATGGCAATATGTAATTTGTCCATGTCTTTTATATCTGTATATCTATCTATCTATCTATACAGGTAGTCCCCGACTTGCGAACGAATTCTGTTCCCGGAGCACGTTCGTAAGTCCGATATGTTCTTAAGTCTGATGAAGTGAGTCTTGTACACCTTTGACAAAAATCTACAATGTAAAGCATACCAATCCACTTGGCTAAATCTCTGTCCCCTTTCCACCCACACTGCCATCATGTGGCCAAAAACCGTAACTGCGCCTAAGGAAATGATTCTCACACAAATGTAACAGTATTGTCTCTGCGGCATTAAATCAGGATGGGAATCCCAGACGCCATTTCATCTCAGAGCTGTTTTCCACTGTGTTGGACTGTGAACTCTGTTTTGTTGGGGATTTTCTGAAAATTAGGATTATTCACTATTAGTACAGCTTCACATTTTCTATCATTGTGCTTCCGACTTGAATGTTTGTAAATGTTCGTAAGTCGGGGACCTATATATATATATATATATATATATATATATATATATATATATATACACACACACACACAAATGTGCAGATAATGAACGCAACTGTCACTGATTCTCCAGCCTCTCTCTGTTTTTCTGTATTCCTATCAGCCAGGCGTTATTCAGATGCATCGCATCACATCATAGTTTTCATGAGCTTGTTTTTTCCCCCCTCCGTTATCGATTTTGATACTTCAGCCATATGCCAAAAGCACTGTTGCATCAGTTTCCCACTGTTGCCTGTTGTTAGAACTGAGCTCCATTAAGATATTGGATTATAAAGCTCTCTCTAACCTGATTACGTTCATCCGGTTCCACGCCGGATCACACGGCCTTATTAAGGAAGCAAGTCCAGCGTCGGCAAACCGTAACCTCTATCTTATGGTGTTTAAAGATTTAGCGAGTATAGAAATGCTAAAGGCGTTTATCTTGCTAGGACGTATGGGATTCGTTCCTTTACGCTACTTATCAGCTGTTGTGTAATCACGTGATAAGAGGATACGATGAGACGCTTAACTGAGAGAGTTAGAGAGAGGGTCAGTCTTATGTAAACTCCAGGGTGAGACGGAAGCGCCTGGTGGACTTTTTGCATTTGTGTTTCAGACAGTGATGGCGATTAGAAACTATGACGATAAGCGTAATCAGTACCGTTATCTCGGGTCTCGTTAATATCGGTCGGTAATTATCATTTTCTGACGTCAGCCTCACTGATTCTAACGAAGTGATTTTTTTTTGTGTCTGGTTCTCCTGGTATGAGTCATTCAGAGAGTCATCTCCCACACACACACACACACAAACACATACACACACAGCTCAGAGACAGTAAAGCTGCCGAGGAATGAGTGTGCACACTAAGCGATGACTCGGCGTAATGTCTCTCAGCCAAGCGCATCACCCCTCTCTCTCTCTCTTTCTCTCGCTCTTGCTCTCGTCCTCCTCCCCTCACTCTCTCACTCTCTCTCTGTCTCTCCTATTTTGTTTTTTTTCCCCCAGGTCTGAAGTGTCCAGCAGCACCCAGATAGAGGAGCCATGACTGAAGGGGAAGGACATTTTTACAGCGTGCAGGTGGGAGACTCCACCTTCACAGTGTTGCAGCGGTACCAGCAGCTCCGCGCTATCGGATCCGGGGCGCAGGGCATCGTCTGGTGAGTGGGCACCGTGTGCCACTGTCATGCCGCCTCCGTTTGTGTAATGACCATAAACGATGGAATAGATGAGTTTTTTTTTTTTTTAAATGTCCTAGTTGTCGATGTTGACCAGATGGTATAAAAAATATATATATATACATTACCGGTGTTGATGCCTGAGTGTGACATGATTTCTTGATGGAAAGGTGGTGTGTGGCCGGTGTGATCAGGAAATGGTTAATCACATTTTAATCACAATTACCCATCCTAATAATGCCTATTAATAAAGACACACATTTTCTCTTCCTGAATGCAGCAAAGTGTTATTTTGGATCCCTCTGATTATTACAACAAACAGAATGAAGCCAAGAAGTCTTGTTGATGATTATTTTCTTCTTAACTTTTTAATGATGTTCTGTTTTACCACACATGACCACCAGGGGCAGTGTTACTGCATTACCTTCTCTCACAGACACGACACAGTATTTATTTGTAAATATGAATGCTGTTATGCTGCCACTTTTCCGTTCCATGTATAATTATGTAGCTGTGGTGTAGAGCTGTGTGTAGAGCTTGTGAGTACAGTCTGAACTACGGGTATTACTCGTTAATTCATTCATCTTGAGCTGCTGCTTTAGCCTGGTCAGGGTCGTGATGGATGCGAGGCTGTCTCGGGCCACGTGGCGGAAAAACACCATGGTTTGTTTAGTGCTTTGAACAATTTCTCTTTCAGTGCTCCAGCGAAATAATAATAATAAAAAATAAACAAATTTGCTCTATATGTTTTATTCATACATTAGGAACAACATAATTAAATGATCATTACTGTAAGCAAGTAGCATAGCCACACAGGCTAATAAACATAAGTGAGATGGAAACCGATTCATTTACGTATTGCGATTCTTTTAGATGACAACAACAATTGTCCGAATTTTTTTATTTTTTTTTATTCATTTTAAATTTATTCATGTTGGCATTTGAGGTGGTAAAATGGTGCAATTCTGCTATAATCCTACAGATGGCGTGCTCTAAGGGAACACTGCGTCGTGCGTGGTAGGATCGAAGGATCGAGTATTTAATAAAAATGTATTGAATTTTCGCTTGTGAGGTTTTTCTTTCTTTCTTTCTTTTTTGTGATGTAATTCTAAATTTGAAGTTTATGGTGATCTTGTAACATTAAAATTAAATGTGTTCAAACGAAAAAATTAATTTTTGCTGCTCAAATTTTGCGTCACAACCGACGACAGCTTTTCGAGCCCTGGTTTCATTCAGGTTGACCGCTGACTGCTCGCTCCAGTACACGTGATAAAAGCATGACGGATGATTTAAGTTCGGCTTTTTATGACATCTTCATTTAAGATGTCAAAAGGGTTTTGTGGCTCCTTGTGTTTTCTTTTCTGTGGAAAGCAATGGCTCTTTGTGTGTTTAAGGTTGCCGATCCCTGTGTTATACTATAGTATTACTTACGTGATGGGATAAAATACAGTACAGTGGTTCCTCGACATACGAACGCCTCTGCCTTACGAATTTTCGACTTAAGAACTAAAATTTTGCAAGACATTTGTCTCGACATGCAAAGCATTTTCAGTGGAAATCGGTGGAAAGCCAAACAAAGCAAGTTTACTTTTTTTTTTTTGTTGTTGTTGTTGTTTTTTGCATTTTGTGCAAGATTTGCATAAACTCTCATCATCCTTCTTTGCAGCCCTGGAGTTTCAGAAGAGCTAATTACTCTGATCTGGTCCATGAGGCACTTAGCACTTAGACTACGGAGCACTTAAGCATCATGTTGTGAAAAAAAAAAGGAGCAAAGATATTTATTATGATTCAAATCATGCATCATTGAAGTGCCTTCAAGTATCCTAATCTGATATTTTTAACATCTCACCCACTGTTCTTCTGTGCTGGCACCGAATTCATGATGTCACCTTGCAGAACTCTATTTCTGATCACGACGAGTATGATGATAATTTTTTTTTTTTTTTTTTTTCCTCCACCCACCTCATCATCAAGCTCTGCCCTGGACACCGTCTTGGGCATCCCTGTAGCAGTAAAAAAGCTCAGCCGGCCTTTTCAGAACCAGACCCACGCCAAGCGAGCCTACAGAGAACTGGTGCTGCTGAAATGCGTCAATCACAAGAACGTACGTCACGTTCTCCACCACCATCACCACTCTCTCTCTCTCTCTCTCTCTCTCTCTCTCTCTCTCTCTCTCTCTCTCTGACATTTACTCACCACGTTATTCATCCCGGCTGACTCAAACATCCGCGTCTCTCTCTCTCTCTCTCTCTCTACAGATTATCCGTTTACTCAACGTCTTCACACCTCAGAAGTCCTTGGAGGAGTTTCAGGATTTGTAAGCAACAAGTTTTTTTTTTTTTCTAAGATGCTTTAAGATTATGGATTTAACGACTGCTTCGGGAGATTTGTTATTGCCCTAGCTGTTATAATTTATAGCACTTGCTGAGGCTATAATGCACTCAGCCTGATTGATCTGGTGCTCCGTAGGTATTTGGTGATGGAGCTGATGGATGCCAGCCTGTGTCAGGTGATCCACATGGACCTGGACCATGAGAGGATGTCCTACCTGCTTTACCAAATCCTGTGCGGCATCAGACACCTGCATTCTGCCGGGATCATCCACAGGGTAATCAGCGTAATGGACTAAAGGAACAGTCTAGGTTCAACATACCAAATCTGCACGATGTGGTTTGTCTTGATGCGATTGGCAGAATGTTTTTTATACGAGCTACTCTCGCTCAAGGTTATTACGTGTTTTTTTTTTTTCACTCACAAATCTCACCATCTCCATTATTTATCATTATTTCTTTTGCCAGTACAAGGATACAACAAGGTCTGACATTTAGTATGACTTAATAAAGTCAAAGTATGCGGCTTACATGAGCTTTCCTGCTCGTTTTAATTAACAGATATATTCTTTAGAGATGGGGAAAAAGTCTATTCGGTTACGCGTCGTGATTCCTTTGTGTGATGTCTCTCCACATTGATTTAATATAATATAGTATAATATAATATAGCTCAGTGGTTAAGGTATTGGACTACGGTTCGGAAGGTCCCAGGTTCAAATCCCACGACCACCAAATTGTCCCTGTTGACCCCTTAACCCTCAAGTGCCCACATGTGTAAGTCGCTCTGGATAAGAGCGTCTCCCAAATGCCTAAATGTAAATAATATAATATAATATAATATAATATAATATAGATGCAGAGGGTTGATTCAGCCATGACCAATCAGCCTCGGCCGTCACGGATTCTGTGGCGCAACGTATTTTTATGCCGTTACATCATCAAAAGTCGCACGCGTTAAAAAGCCTCCGATCAGCCTTTATCTGCGATCTATGCGAACGAGTTAGTCTCACACCTACTCGTTACACACGCTTACACCAGTCTCAAAACACATGAGTACTAGTACAATGAAATTCTTACTTTGTTTTACTCCTCTCAAGAATGAAAAGGGAAAAAAAGCATAATTTTAAATACTAAATATGTAAAAAAAAAAAAATAATAATAATAATAATAATAATAATTATATATATAGCATATACAGTAATGTGTAATAAAAATATAAGTAATTATAGGTTTATAAAAAAAGGAATGAGAGAGAGGACCTGTATTTTGATAATTAGCACTAATTACCTATAGTATGTTTGCAGTAGGCTAAGCTATGATGTTTACTAGTTTAGGTGTATTACAGTATTACATGCATTTCCAGCAATATGTGACAAAACAGGTATTAATTCACATTTCCAAGTGATGCATTTGTTCAGATTCCGGCTTCAATAAGCTCCGTTTCAATAAGTTTGTCACCATATCATGTCCAATTCCTGAGATATGGTCGAATTTTCTTTTTTTACGAGAGTGGCTCGGGAAAAATCTATCAAAATCCTATTTTTAGTCAATCCAAATAAGCATTTATTGACATATAAGAAAGAGGGAATCCTCAGCCACATTATGGTACCAGGATTTCACTGCTACACCTAAAAATAACTTCACCAGCAGTATAAAGAATTTATAGTAAAGAAGAAAAAAAAAATCTGTCACAACTATCATACGAAGTTGGAAAGCTGAAGATTCTGTAAAATGCTTTAAAACAATGTTTTATATTAAAATTTTCTCAATTTTGTTAAAGGATCAGGAAGAGAAGGTATTAATCAACTGATGTTTGGCGAAATGAAATGAAAAAATGATGCAGTTCACCTACTGCACTCTCTTTAACCCTCACGCAAAACTAACCTGTGCAACTTTATACCTGACCTCACGCGTGAACACTTTACCCGAATACCCTGGTGTAAATATTTTCAGCTACAGTGAGTTGATCAGGACACACCCTCATCACGAGTCTCTGTAGATCATCTGTAGAAAAAAATGCTGAACAATATCTTTATCAACAATATTCTTTACGATTTTTAAACATAAGCAAGTGTGTTTCAAGGCACACTGGTACAATCTGTATTTATAAACCCCTTACAAACCCCTACACCCCCAACCTACTCGTCTCTACAGTAACTCCAGGCCAACTTTGCATGTCTACGAAAAGCTAGACACCAGACGAGAGGAAAAGAAAGAAACAAAAACAAGGAGCTGAAAGTCAAAGAAAAAAACAACCGAGAGTCTGCTATTAATTATAGGACAAATCATTTATTACACCCTGTTGTGTTGTGTTGTGTGGTTTTGGTTGGGAATGGATACTAGGCAGCAACCAGGATGAATTTTTAACGATGTTGGAAATGTGGATAAAAGCACATCAGTAAAATCTTGGTAAGATGTGGTCGTGTGGTAGTTAACACACATCGCCGTGGAGATTAGCCTTTTCCTTTTTCTGTTTTTAGGACCTGAAGCCGAGTAACATCGTGGTGAAATCAGACTGCACTTTAAAAATCCTCGACTTCGGCCTGGCCAGGACCGCCTGTACCAACTTCATGATGACCCCGTACGTGGTGACCCGATATTACCGAGCGCCAGAGGTCATCCTCGGCATGAAGTACAAAGAGAACGGTAACGTGCTGCTTGTCTTGTGTTTCTGGAATTTGACGTTGTTTTGAATCTCATTTAAATATTTTTTTGATGTTGTTTGTGTGCGTTTGCTTTTGCAGTGGATATCTGGTCGGTGGGCTGCATCATGGGCGAGATGGTGAAAGGCAGCGTTATCTTCCAAGGCACTGATCGTATCCTTTCAGCTGATATCAGCTCAGTGCAAATGCTCACATCTCACACATTAACTCCTCGCAATGATGTCTGTGAGAATTGTACGTCAATCAGCGTGTGTTAATATGTAGAACCTCGGCGTGTGAATTTAATTCGCTCCACAGGCGAGTTATTAAGGCCGGAAATTCCACTCGTTACACACATTGACACCAGTCGCAAAACGCAGTGAGTGCTAATTAGCTGTAGTACGTTTACAATAATATATACAGTATTACATGCATTAAGTCACAATGTTGGTGATTCAAGTGACGCATGTGTTCAGATTCCAGCATTAATAAGCTCCTTTTTTTTTTTTCCTTTACAAAGTTTCTTACTGTATCGTGCCCAGTTCTAGAGATATGGACAGCGCACATTTTATTTATTTTTTGGGTGTTGTCGTTTTACAAGGGTGGCTCTGGAAAAATCCAAATAAGCATTCATTGACGCAGTAAGAATGAGAGAATCCTTAGACTCATTATGACACCAGGATTTCCCTCCCAGCCCTAAAAATAACTTCACCAGCAGTGTAGGTTTATAGCAAAGAAAATAAAATGTAAAAAAAAAACACATGAATTTCTATCACAACTGGGTTACTTCAGTTGGAAAAGCTGAAGATTCATTAAAATCCCTGAAAACGATGTTTAGGATCAAAACAATCTCAATTTTTTTTTTAGTTCTTAAGGCGAAAATTCGTGTAGCGATATTTTTCCGTAAGAAATAGCGTCAAGGCAGATAATCCGTACCAGCCACCCAAAAATATTGCCAGTATAACCAATTTCCATCGCGTGTTATCATATTTTTGCATAGAAAAACAAGCAAACTATTTAGAAGTTAAATAGCAAATTAAGTAAAATATGAAATTGATATTAAACCTCACATAAAGTTGGTGTAAGGGGTTAACTCTTTCGATACAGCTTTAGCTGACTGTAAAGCTTCCTTCGCTGGGCTTTCCACTGCCGCGAACAAGTTTTGAACGGCTCCTGGACGGACAACTTAGCCGCCGTTTGCTTCGGTCCATTTGTTCATTTGTTTGTGTGTGTGTGTGTGTGTGGGGGGGGGGAGGGGACAGATTTAGTCAGGTAGATTGCTATGTTTTACATCATATATTCATGTCAAAGTCGTGTAAGACTCACTTTGTCGGACTTACAAACGTGTTCCCATGATGGAATTCGTTCATAAGTCAGGGAATACCTGTATACCGAAAACGCTTCGTATGCCGATGCAAATGTCCTGCAAAATTTTAATTCTTAAGTGAAAATTTGTAAGGGAGAGCATTCGTAGGCAGAGGTTCCGCTGTATAGTGAAGCTAGTCCGTCCCTACAGTAACTCCAGGCCAACTTTACATGTGTAAGAAAGGCTAGACACCAGACGAGAGGAAAAAGAAAGAAACAAAAACAAGGAGCTGAAAGTCAAAAAAAAAAAAAAAAACGATTAAATGAGAAGGGGATTAAACTAAAAATTTATTTGAAAAAAAAAAAAATAAAATGAAGGAAAGTCCGGTTCTGAAGCTAGTCCGGAAAGTGACACGAGCAAAACTATGTGATGTTTTTATTTATTTATTTATTTATTGTGAGGTAGCATCGAGTAAGGTATAGGGTTGGGTACCGAAAACCGGTGCCAATACGGAACCGGTACCTATAGAACCGGTATGTACCGGACCGAAACAGAA
>JAQMYG010000011.1:4325688-4338043 GCA_030014215.1 Clariallabes teugelsi
TAGATAGATAGATAGATAGATAGACAAACATACAGTCAGATAGATAGACCGACAGACTGATAGATAGATAGATAGATTGAAAGATAGATAGATAGATAGACCGACAGACTGATAGATAGATAGATAGATAGATAGATAGATAGATAGATAGATAGATAGATAGACTGATAGATAGATAGATAGATAGATAGATAGATAGATAGACAAACATACAGTCAGATAGATAGACCGACAGACTGATAGATAGATAGATAGATGGATGGATGCTGTGTGCTAATGCTATAGGGCTGTAACTCTGCTCCCAGTGATTTATCCTCGCGCTGTAGTTACACGCGCTCAGAATGACAGGAAGTGCTCAGGCCGGAGTGTTGGCACGAGATCCTCGCGAGCGGAGCAGTTTAAACAGCGCTCGCGCAAAGAGCAACGGCACACAGCACGCAGGCGGATACTGAAACTCTCGGGTTTTCTCTCTGTTTCTCTCCATTTCATCTCTACTGTTGATTTATTTATTTAATTTGTTTTATGAAACTGATTTCTGATAGCTTTTTATAACCTGAGTTTTGTTCAGATATCAGTTGTTTTTGGTAGTTGTTTGTTGTTGTTGTTTGGAGACTTTTCTTCCGAGTCGCGCGAGGAGTAACCAGGATGCGCGTGAAGGCTGTGCCGCAGGAGCGCGCCCCGGTCAGCGGGACTTACAGCAGCCGTGTCCACTGTCTCCACACTGTCTTCTGCTTCATTCTGTCCGTGTTCTCCGTGGTGTTGTGTGTAGTCCTGACCTTACGGACGGCTCACCTGGAGCACAGAATGCAGTTCCTGGAAAGCGAGCGCCTTTCTGTCCTGAGCTCCATCACTGCAGCTCCATCACTGCAGCAGAACCTCTCTCTAAAGGAAGCCATAGACAAACTCGTTCATAAGGTGAGATGCAAAACATGATACTGTCAAGAGCATTCAGTTGTTGCATTAATGCATAGAGGTGTTAAAGATGACATTGACGTGCTGCATTGGAATACAAACACAGTGCTGTCAGTGTAGTGGTACTGTACTCTGAGAAAGACATCTTTTTTACATGCACTATATTCCACTTTACCTTTGAGTAGACTTTATAATATTTCCTCTGCAAAGGGGGGCTTAGTGGTTAGCACTGTAGCCTTGCACCTCCAGGGTCTGGGTTCGATTCCCGCCTCAGGTTTGTGTGTGCATGGAGTTTGCATGTTCTCCCTGTGCTTGGTGGGTT
Source organism: Clariallabes teugelsi (assembly GCA_030014215.1). NCBI lineage: Eukaryota > Metazoa > Chordata > Actinopteri > Siluriformes > Clariidae > Clariallabes > Clariallabes teugelsi. The sequence continues at coordinate 4,326,923 of JAQMYG010000011.1, forward strand.
TCCTCCGTGTTCTCTGGTTTTCTCCCATGGTCCAAAGACATGCAGGTTAGGCTAATTGGCATTCCCAAATTGCCCGTAATGTATGAATGAGTGTTTGAATGTTGACCGGAGAGCATACCATGGTTGTAAAAATGGAAATAAATACAATTCCTCAAATACTCTATAGTCTTCTATCCTAGTGACATTTTGTTTTGTTTTTTTAGGTGATGTGAAATTGCAAAATTGCATCTCAGTAAATATTTATTAATACCTTTTTAGGGATTGAAATTCATTCCATGCATTGGTTTATTCTGTATCTTGTGCAAAAAGAAATCCTTTAAAATCCCATTTCAATTAAAATTAATCATTAAACAACAGACATTAAACATGCAAATGTGGAACTTTACTAAAAACAGTTTGGATCAATAGATAATTTTATGTCAAAATATTTTCTTTTTCAACTTTTTCAACCGGAACATTGTATAAAGCACTTTTTATTGGTGAAACTGCCACTCATTTTTTGAAGATTATGAATAAATTATTACTTTACTGATCAGATTATGGACGTAATTATGAATTTGGACCTGCTTCATGCTTTACGCCTAATTAATTCCATTTTTTTGTATACCTGATATATATGTGCACATCCTACTGGAATTTTGGTAGCCCCTCCTTCAGCCTCCAGATGTGGACCCCTGGAACAGAAACCACTTTTTTTATCCTACTACTACATGGTCAGAATTGGGTATACAGTATCCACAACATCAGTGTAATTTGTAGGAGCTCAATTATTGATAGTATCTCGTTTGGCACTGTCACCTAACTTTTGTGAAGTGTAAAGTAAAGTTAAACATTTAAGATTTATATTATAACCATAATCTAAATAATTAAATATCAAACATTCCTTACTTAAATAATTTATAAATAAGACTGAAGCTCTTAAGAATCGCTTTAACCTTTGATTATAGCACATGTTTACTGTGGCACTTGACAACCTTATGCAACGAGACAACAGAGCTGCTTTAGTTTTTTGTCCGAGATCTCATAATGATAACTAGAAGCCATAAAGTCTCCTCCAGCACATCACAAATCATTTTAATGGAGTTATAATCAGGGCACAGTGGTGGTCACATTCATAGTACATTAATGACTTCAGTTGACTTCATTTTATTGCCACATCATGTTGCTGAGTCTAGACCTGAGCAACTAATGCAACCCCAGATCATAATACTGCCTCCAGAGGTTTGTACAGTGGACATTATGCATGATGATGATGATGCATGAAGGTCAATCTGGACTCATCAGACTACATAAAGTTGTTCCATCGCTCCAAAGTCCAATCATTATGCTTCCTAGCAAACTGAAACCTTTTTTTTCCGATTAGTCTCACTAACACGTGGTTTTCTTTTGGACACACTGTTGTTTAGTCCCAATCCTGTGAGTTATCACATTCTAACATTGCGTATGTTTTAAACATAAATGTTATTTCTACTGTTGATTTTTTTTAATGATGCAACTTCACCAGGCTTTTAAGTAATCTCTGATGTTCATTTATGATCATTTTTTTTTAAGTTGACAGTTCAGCACTATCCTTCCAGGTTTTAATAATGCCCTGATCAGTTCTTAAACCAATTCCGACCTCTTCTGTCTGACACATTGTTGATTGCCTCAGGTGAGTTTTAGACAGATCAGTACCGGTATGTGTAAAGTACTCAGTGTGTATATTATAGGTCGTAGTATTCAATAATGAGCAAGCAGGTCTGTGATGCAGTCAATGTCGCAGTTCATCTCAGAGGCGTCTTTGGGGTTGAGGTCAGAGCTCTGTTCAGAACACTCGTGTTCATCCTGTCCAACCTCGGAAAAAACAATGTCCTTATGGAGGTCTATTTGTGCACCATGCTTCCTTTACCAACTTAAAGTATTGTAATTCTGCAGTGTTCTATGATTCTACAAGAGTATGTGCTTCCAACTTGGGGGTAACAGTTTGGGAAAGGAGCATGTGATTCTGGGGTGTCCGTATACTTTTGGCATTTTGGACTTTTTATATAGTGTATAAAAATGTATTGTAAAATAATGTAGACATTAAATTTATAATCAACACACGAAAGATTCAAGCTTCTAACAAACGTTTTGTTTCATTATGGCTGCAGAGACTCATGGAGGAATCGCCTAAACTCCGCACACCGAGGGAAGTAGTTCAGGAGTGCTCTTGCCCACCAGGTAAGTACCTCTTATTAGTTCGTCTCTTCCTAGAACATCTGGATAGATTGATCCGTCCTTGCTTAGTAGAGTTTATAATGAATCCAGATATTTATTTAGCAGAGAGGAGATTGTGAGTAATGTAATGTAAATATGAAATAAACCGTGATCTTTCTGTCTCAAAAGAATCATATTCCAGCGCCGGGATCATTTTCTTCAGAGTTTTTTAAGGCGTTGCTGTAAATCAAGAGCTCGCTTCAGAAGCGTGACCTCTACTTCTTTCGAGATGACGCAGATGTGTCCTTGGTCGTTCAGAAAAGTGTGTATCTAGCATCTCTCCTCCTGATACGTGCTGCTGAGTGACAACATTTGTGCGACCGCAAAACTGAATACATCTCATGGACGTCTCGTAGTTGAAAGGCAGCCGACATGTGGAAGTTATTTAGCCCGAAATGCGGTTCTTTCTCTCCCCTTAGATTGATTGACAGACATGGTATATTGTGTAACCTCAGCCATACATGCTGTAGGATCTGGATTTTTTCCCTTCGACAGAAGTGTTTGAGAGGAACGGAGTGTTTAACCCAGTGTGAATTTGTGTATCTAATGGAATTTTCAAAAGGTTTTTTTATTTTCATTGAATATATCTCTATAGGTAACAGGGAAAGGTGGTGGTAGATCCTGGATCTGTGGACAAGTGGAAAGACACGTCCTAAATTCAGAGATGGGAGGACACCAGGGAATCCTGCCTGAAATCAAAATTAAAAAAAACATCACGATAAAGACCTTGCTACTGCATTCAGTCATATCTCTTCCTTTAGTAAAAGGGCATCTTAAGGATACATTCCAAACATGTGCAATATAAAAATAAGCAGTTCGGAACAGCATACGGTTTGCATGTGCGACTGCCTGAGGATTTGAGTATGGAGCATAACTAACCGAGGACAGGTGAGTCTCCTCAAAGTGCTGTAGTCATGAGATCACTTTATAATCTTTATAAAAGACAGAGCGTTCTACTGATACAGTGTCTGTACGGTCTTCACAAGAACAAACTCCAGAGCCGAGCACCTGGTAGAAACCTTGTAGAAATCATTCCTTCGACTTTCTATGACAGGGATACTCGAGCTCCCGAGGCGCTGACATTTAGAGCGCGAAAACAGTAGATGGATCCCGATGATCTCTAAACAACAGTCAGCACTAAGGCTACTGTTAAATAGAAGAAATCATGCTTGCTTTTATACTTTTCACAGCCAGGCATTATTTTAATACTTTTGTTTTAAATCTTCCTGCTTTCTGGACAGAAATTATACAGATTGCAAGAAATACACGGTGCACGCAGTTTTTATGAAAAACACCGCTGGGATTCCTGTTGTCCGTTCCACGACTGGAACCAAAGGCTACAATCCAACAAAGTCAGACTCATAATGTCAGGCATGAAATTACCCAATGGTGCTTTTGGGAAACCAGGGGCCAGGGCAGTACCGAAAGATATGTTTGCACATTTCATTTTGAAACCTATTGCTTTTCTTCAAGGCAGCTTCCGTTCATCATTAACTAATTTGCTGTTACCAGTTTGAGCGCGTACACACTGACGCGTGCTTCCTTGCATGTTTTCATGCAATATTTTATCAGCTGAAAATACTCTCGTGGGTTGCCAGTGAATTATTTTTCACGGATGTTTTGCTACAACTCTGGAAACCAAATATCTTTTACTCCACCTGGAAGTGTGCATGGTTTCAGCGAGTAAGCATTATGTAGCGGTTCACCAACGCTGGTTTATGTTGCTAGTACGCCTTTATAGTTTATAAAATGAAAACACTCTAGGGATTTCCTTGACAATTACATCAGCTGCATTTACATGAGACTGATTCGGATAAAATGCATGTTTAAGTGCTCGAAGCGTTTAATAAGAATATTTATTTTTTTACATGTGCGAGTGGTTTTGCTGATTGTTGAAGCATTTAATATGCTGGGAATATTTAATATAAGACGAGAAGAGGAAGAAGAAAAACAAGAATTGTTTTTTTTTTTACTTAGGTTAAGCTACTTATCTTGTCTGACAAATCCGACATTATGATTGAATGCAATAATTCTAATCTAATCTGATCTATCATTGCCCGAGATCCGGTTGTTATAGACCGAAGCTACAGTAAGAATTGTGGGAAAGAGATGTTCCTACTGAGATTAGCGATCCTTGAAACTCATCACATCACCTTATGTTACCCCTCACATGGGGCAAACATGCAGACAGAATATATTTATTCCACCAAGAGAGAAACAATCAGATCAAGGATTTACACACGTAATAGTTTCCTATTTAATGGAATAACAAGGATTCACACCATCCCTCACATTCTGATTGAACAATTGAAAGGAATTAATCAATGTTTTTGGCTCTAGGATTCCATCGTTAGTGGAATATTAGGGTCGATGTAAACAGAGCGCTTGTTACCTGTTACATTAGAGCAATTTCTTCCTATTTTAAATAGCATTTGTCGTAAAATTAGCAAGTCATAGAAAGTCATATCCTGCTCTGCCGTCCTTCAAATCATTTTATTAACTGTTAATTATCAGACTGTTTGCTAAACATTATTCTTCCAAAAGAAACACAAGCGCTCCCAGTGAACTGTTTTTCCTGGCTGTCTAACAAAACCTCATTTGGTGGCAGTTACAGTTATGAAGGGTTGCTTACAATCCACAACCTTCCTGAACGTCCACCAGGGACGTTTTAATGCCTCCTTTCGTTTCTATTGTCTCAACATATTTGTCTCCTCGAAAGCCATTGCTGAAATCTATTGTATGTAAAACAAACACAAATGGACTTTCGGTGGGAACAATCGGGACGGAAGCGGCGTCTGTTTCTTGCGGCTCTTGACCGAAATTAATTGGGCCGAGACCGTGAATAACGTCTCGGGGCTTTTCCGAGTGTGTCTTTGTGGAGCATTTCCGCTTCTCTGGTATTAAAGAGCGGAGACTAAGGACTCGTGATGAAGGTAACTCGGGGCAATATTCTCGAATCACCAGGAAACATGAATGGAAGTCCACGAGAGCCTTCTTTCGCCCCCTTATTAATAGCCTTTCATTCATAGGAAGCATGAAAGCACACTTGAATGAGGGCCTGTAGAAATCAAACTGATGGGCCACACACTGGAGCACGCTCACCACTTAATTGTTGGTTTCCTCAAGAGCCTGAATGATAATGCAGTGGTCTCTTTCAAATCTCGAGCTTTGTTCCGATGGGTTTCGCTTTGTTTTCAACTTTGAGAATGTTCCCTTCAGTCATCCTGTCAGGCTGTGTTCAGAGGAGCTGGATAATGAACTGTAACAGACTATAAGAACCACAAACCATAATGACCGCTGTGCAGCTCATTCATTGCGCTATGACTGAGAGGCAGCGACATTGCTATGTGGTCCATTAGTTCCTTCTAGAGCTGGGCAAAATTACAAAAATATTGTATATGATTCACATTATCCATCTTTCTCTATGTGTATATAGGTTTGTAAAGAAAGTGCTAGCGGGGATAAAAATGGGGAAACAAGAAATCAGTTGAAGATGGAACAAGACAGGCAATGATTTCCTGATCCTCAGCTGTACCGTTGTGATGAACCTGTACTTAGTGTGGCTTCGGATTCCTAAACTTGTTTGATCGGAGTGGAGTTTAAAGGTCTCCTGTTCTTGTAGCCTATCTGTAGCAAATACTGGACATTAGAGATAAGTTAAGAAAATCGATTCAGTTATGAATCGCGATTCTTTTGTGTGTAATAATAGAGATGCTCCAGTCGATCCGCCTGTAACCGGAATCGGCTGTTTTCAGTTTGATAAATCAGCCTCATATATAATCGATTCTCTGCCGAGTGCACGAGCTTTCGAGTGGTGCAACGGAAACGCATTTTCATGGCGTTACATTACCAAGCGTTACACACATCGTTAAGAAGCGTCCAATTAGCCGTTTTCTCCAAACTAGAGCCAATTAGTCTAGAAAGCCGCTCATTACACACACTGTCACAAAACACAACAAGTGCTAATTAATCTTTAAAAAATTGAAAAGCAGCGCACACGGAGAAAAATCTGCCTTTGTTATTCTCACACGCTCAAGACTTAGAAGGCATTTGAGGCGGTTTCTTTATAATCCTTCAGGTGGCGCTCTAAAGTATTCACACATTGGTATAGCATGTGGTGGGAGTGAATTATTTGCTAAATTTGTTTAGAATAAACTTTGAATAAAGTTATGGTATAAATAATTCTTTTGAGTTATGATTCTTTTAATATTAATCAAGTTAGCACCTAGGTATCGTGATAATATTATATCCAGTGTTCACCAGTGATTCTGGTCCCTATTGGACATGATAAGTGCTCTGAGATGTTTTTCTGTTTACCACGATTGTAAAGACTGATTATTATTGAGTTACTCATTTCTAAGATTTCTGTGAGCTTAAACAAGTCTGTCCAGCTTTTTTTTGTGCTTTAAAATTCAAGGACATTAGAAATATTTCTGAAATACTCAAACCAGAACATCTCTGTCCAACCGCCGTGCCATAGAGATCACATTCGTTCCCTGTTATTACATTTCAAGAAAAAGATCTGCACACATCAAGTAATAACCAGAAGTCTCCAAAAGCTAGGGGTGATGGTTCAAAAGATTATCGGTTTTCTATAATATTGTTCCAAGTGATTAACGCAAGATTTCAACATGATCACATTCAGAGCTTGCATGAGAATCACATCTTTGCACTTTTTTTTTTTTTTTTTTTACTACTGGCCCCAAATTAATAGATTCCACATTGACAAAAAGTGGTGTAAAGTACAAAAGCATACTTTAGTGATTATGGAAAAGTGTTTTCACTCTAAAACCTGAAAACATAAATGAGTTTTTTTTTTTTTAATGACCCAGCAAACTGCATTAATACTTAAACACAGAATTGATCTTCGACACTGTGAAAGGGAGTTTAAGGGAAAGTCGATAGTTTTAGCAAAACAGGACAACCATGTGGCCTGCAGGGTAACAGCTAGTTAGTGATAGTTTAGACACACACTGATGTAGCAGTAGAGCTGCTTTCGGCACTGTGCTGGGATCTTCTGGTACTGTATACCCCTAAAGAATGTAATCTTCACAGTTTTATTGGCCTACCCATTGAGAAGACTTTAATACTTTCACCCTGAAGCTGTCTGTGTCTGCAAAGGTCTCACTCTGTACGTGTTTTGTTGAAGGCAGTCTCGAGACCGACTTGTTTTGAATTGTTATCGTATTAAACGTGTCAGTAATCCGTAAAACGATTTCACGCTCGACGATGTACGATGTGAAACCTGGAGGTCATTGCGAAATGACGTCTACTAAAATTGTGGGTGAGTTTCGAGAATTTCGGGGTGTTTTTCTTCCCCCGGTGTTCGTACTGTTTCCACTGCCAAATACATTTGATGTGATAATAGAGTGATGGATCTCCACAGCAAGATATTTTAAGATTAACCCCTCTGCCATACTTAAATGCCATACAAACCCCCCCTTTGATGATCTTAAATTGACATTGGCCTGCATTTGCTTTCTTGAAGCACTCAGGCAAAACATATCACCTCCATCGAGGTCGAAATAAAACAGAAAAATAACAACATTATGGTCGGAGTACCACTGGTTTATTGAAAGCATCTGTCGTGCAGTTCGTATGCATGTTCTCGTCTTTACTGTAAAAAAAAAAAAAAATCCGCTCCTTTTATGCACTGCAGCGTTTCTTAATTTATTATATAAGAACGTGGGTGTGGAAATAATTATAGCCTGACGTGTTTATATTAGCTTAAAGTTGTATAACAAATTATTAAATAAACTCACTAGCCACATCGATAGGAATGTCTACACCCATGCAGTTATCATAGGGAATATGCAGAAAGACATCTATAATTCATGTTAACATCAAGTATAAAAAAGGGAAGGGTATTAACGGAGGGAAAAGTGATCCCTGTGGCTCGATGGCTCGATGGTTGTTGCTGCCAGATAGGCTGGTTTGAGGATTTCAGGAACTGCTGATCCCATGGAATTTCCACCCACAACAGTCTTGTAGTCTCCCTACAAAATGGTGTAAAAGTCATCCACAATAAAAACCTCCACTGAGTGATAAATCTGCAGACTGAAATGACTTGATGAGAGAGATGAGTGACGAATAACCGTAGCGGTTAAAGTTAAAACAAGAAAGCCACAGTAATTCATTATATCGATCAGGCTTTACAACGGTGACGAGCAGAAAAGCATCTCCGATGAGGACGAGCTGCAGCCGCAGAGAAAAACATATCGGGTTCTGCTTTTCTCAGGCAATAATCTGAAATTACAGTCGGATCACTGACAAAACATACAAAAACATACCCGGGTCTTAAAAAATTCTTGGAATTTAGACAGGAGTATAATCTTATTAAAACTCAGATTATTTAATTCCCGGGTGATGCTGTAGCCTCTCGCAGCCAGAGGCTGGAGAGCTGATTGGCTGAGCTGAGCTGAAAAAAAAGAAAAAAAGAAACACAAAAAAAACCCTTAGATTATTGTGTTGTCAACCTAACAATATCCTTCTACAAACAAAGTCCTTTTTTTTTTTTTTTTTTGTAATTGGTACTATATGAGCCCTGTGATTGATTGGCACCCTGTCCAGGTTCTACCCCGTCCCGTGCCCTAAGTCTGTCCTGCTCCCCGCGACCCTGTACATACAGCAGGATAAAGCGGTGTAGACGACGAATGAGTGAGTGGTACAATCCAATATAGGGATGGGAAATTGACGTACAGTATAGCCACTCTGACTCCAAAATCTAATTATATTAATTATTTTTTTATTTATGTATGTTTGCATTTCAGGTGATAATCCTAATATAATCCTACAGGTGGTGCACGCTAAACTATTCTCACGTTTGCAGGCCGCACAGGATCCTGTGTGGTGCTGTACGAGCCAAGTGTTTGCTAAGTTTGTGTAGAATTGTAATCAAATCTATAGAAAAAAATAATAATGGATCATGATATTTATAAAATCGTGAAACACAATACAAAGCAAATTGACAACAAGGTATCGTGATAATATCGTATCAGTTGGTCCGTAGTGATATCCAACTCTAATATTATATGTACTTGAACAATCAGTGATCAATACTTAAAAAGTATTATTTTAAGTGTGATATAACATACAATCAATGACTCCTGGCTTTTTTTAATTTCTTGTACTTTCCATGGTATTTGTTCAGAGTTGGCTTATGTGTTTGGCAGGTCTGTCTGTGTCCTAATTTGATAACCAAGTGTTAAAAAGCTCATTAAGCACTTGCGGTCAGATGAACAGAGCAGACGCTGTAATAGCACATTTGCTCGTCATAGCTGACTCAGGTGGGAAAGCTGCATTAAATACCGTCTGCATCATTTTCTTAGATCAGTTTATGGAGATGAGTCTGGATTTGCTGTGGTTTGCTGAGGGAATCTCCAGCTTTTATCGCTCCTTATCACTAAAGCTCTCTCTGCCCAGCTAGCCTTTATATGCCTGACTTTCTTTACTGAATGAAATTCTTCACTTCCTCCATGTCGTTCTGGCTTCGTTGGAGAATCCTTACCGATCACCGCTAGTTTGCGTGCACATATGAGTAGAAATAGTCTGATTCTTATACCGTCGTCAGGCCCTGGGCTAATCTTAATTGCAAATCTTCCAAATGCCTCCAGCCAGGCATTTATTTACTTGCTTCCTCCATCTGTGTGGCAACATCTTCAGGACTCCAGTTTCCCTCCAGACGGCATTTTCTAGACCCGTTATGATCCGCAGGGGGGCCATTGGACCTGTGGAGCCCATTTCCTGAAGCGGGAGCTGGATGGAGCAATGTTTTGGTGATGTTATGAGTATATTTGTACTGCAAGTGCATATAGTTACAGTATAGAGTATACCTGCAGAACACTTTTTACAGTCTTCATAAACTTGTTACAATTTTACAGATGTGCTTTCATCTTTCATTGTGTAATAACACGGCTGTGTAATATAATAGAAATAAAAAAAGGTCAAAAGTTACACATTTATTTTGTTTACATACTATAATCATAATTTAACTGGTCTGGGGGATTTTATTAAACCCAGTGGTGCATTGAACAAAAGCAGGAATATATTGAACATGATGAGTTTTCTTTACAAGCTCGCCAGGGTCTGGTCATAAACTCAAAAATTATTTTTAATTTGGAGAAGAATTTTTTTTTTTTTATCAAAGTTTTTAAATGTATTTTCAAACTAGACAGAAAGAGCAAAAGAAACACAGCAAAAGGAAACAAAAACCAAACTTCCCATCACCCCTTCACCAGACATAAAAATAAGGATACTATACCAATAAAATACCTGTGAAAAAAAATAATAATAATAACATACAGTAAGTAGTCTTCCCCACAGCCTTTCTTTACAATACTATATTACCTGCATTCATACCCTCAACAGAAAAAAAGTTGCCAAATATTATAAAATGTGTCAGTAGACCCTCTAACTATATCTAATTTTCTCCAGCTTCAGATGGCACGTCACTTCCCTCATCCAGTGGCTAAATTTCAGTGGATTGAGGTCTTTCCATTTAGTCAATATCAGTCTCGAAGAAATAGTTTCTTGATTAAACAATGAGATCTGTTTGCTCAGCTCGGCTGGTGGGTCGAGGCGGGGCTGTAGCTCATGTACATACAGTAGACATTGAAACAGCGTGTCTGGAAGAGGAGTGTAGCAGGGAAAGTTTGATGAAGTAAAAATACATTATCTGAGAGATATTTCAGGTGAAGTATTAACACACACTTTTAGGAAACTTTTAGAAGGACAATGTGACCAAGTTGAAGAAGTAGTAAAATAAGGGACTTTTAAAGTACAAAGTTTTTTGCTAAACTGATGTCATCTGGGTGTCATGCACACGCAATCTGTGACCGGCACTAGGACCCGGAAGTAAGACGGTCGCATACCAGGAAGTATAAGAGG